>BQNB010082633.1:0-23430 GCA_026074375.1 Tanacetum coccineum
CATTTATAAGCTACGACTTATTTTTAGTTTTTTTAGGATTTGTTTGTTAGCTTTAATATAGCTTTAGTTTTTCTAGATTTTTGTAGGTTTAAAACAACTTATCTAAACTTTTCATCACATAGCTTATTTTGGTTTTTGCTTATTCTCGGTTTAAAAGAAAAAGGTTTTTAAAAATCACTCCAAAACATGTTTTTTTGGTTAAAAACTTTGTAGAATTTTAGATTTATAAGTTATAGCTTATTTGTGGCTTAAGTTTCATATCAAAAAGTTTAAAAAGTGATCGAAATCTGGGTTTTTTTAATATTGCGAAATAAGTATTTTTGGATGAAGATCGTCCTCCAATGTTGGCACCTGGTAATTATGTTTAGTGGAACCCCCGAATTAAGAGATACATTGACACCAACCCAAATCATGAACTCATCCATTTTTGTCTCAAGAATCCACCATACCAATACAAGTTCTTAACTACAGATGCCAATGCAACTCCTGTTACACCTAGTAATGAAGGTACTTCACAACAACCAAGGGGGAATTAATGGAAACATTTGCAGCTATACTAGAAGACATTCAGAAATGGATCACTGCTAAAGTTGAAGTTGTTCACATCATTCTTACAGGGATTGATAATGATATTTATTCTATAGTTGATGCCTGTCCTAATGCAATGGAGATGTGGAAAGCAATTGAAAGGTTGAAACAAGGTGAATCAATCAATGTACAAGATCTTGAAATCAATATATATTGGGAATTTGGGAAGTTTACTTCACAGGAAGGTGAATCACTTGAGTCGTACCACTGACGTTTCTACAAAATGATGAATGAGTTTGTCAGAAATTATTGCATTGTCACCAATCATCAAGTAAATGTTCAGTTCTTACTTCAACTTAAACCAGAATGGCAAATGTTTGTGAAAATTGTTAAGCAAAGCCAAGATTTAAAGAATGTCTCTTATCACAAACTTTATGACATTTTGAAACAACACCAGAAAGAAGTCAATGAGATAAGAGCTAAAAGACTAGCACGTACTACTAACCCACTTGCACTTGTTACTCAACAACAACTAGGGGTGAGCACGGTCTAAGGACCGGACCGAACCAGACCGAGGACCGAGTTGGTCCAAAATGTCAGACAAAGGATCCGACCGAAATGGTACGTTCCAGTCCTGGTCGGTCTTCGGTCCGGTCCGGTCCTACAAGGCAGCTGGACCGGACCGGACCGAGACCAAAAGTAACAAAAACCCAGACCGAGGACCGGATCAAAATATGTTTGGTCCAGTCCGGTCTCCGATCCGGTATGCTCACCCCTAACAACAACAACCAGTTTATCATCCTCAACCCAATCCCACCCAATACACTCAAACTTCTTCAACCAGATCACTAGCTGCTACTAGATACAGAGGTAAAGCAATTGCCAATTCTCATCCACCTACTTATAATCCAAAACCTGAAGTAGTTGCTGATGATGACGCATCTTCAAAGGAGAAGGAGATTGACAAACTCATGGATTTAATCTCAATGTCTTTTAAGAATATTTACAAACCTACCAACAACAACCTTAGAACTTCATTAAACACTAACAACTTAAATGTTGACAATACTCTAAGATCCATCAGAGGAACAGGGTATGCCAGACAGACTAGGCAGTATGATAATCAGAGGGAAGTTAAGGTTGCTGGGGTTAGGAAAAATGTAGGAACTCATGTAGTGTAGCAGACTGGGATTCAGTGTTATAACTGTAAGGAATTTGGGCATCTAGCAAGGGAATGTCAGAAACCAAAACGGGCACACGATTTAGCTTATCACAAAGAAAAGATGCTGATATGTAAGCAAGAGGAAGCTGGGATTCAGTTGAGTGCAAAACACGTAGATTGGAGGGATGATATTGATGATGAACCGGAAGACCAGGAATTAGAAGCACATTACATGTTCATGGCAAAGATTCAAGAAGTCACACCAGATGCCGTTGATAATTCTAGACCTATCTTTGATGCTGAGCCATTACAAAAGGTACATAGTAGTGATAATGGCTATAATGTGTTTGCCAATGAGAGACATCATCCTAAGCAACCTGAATCTATTAATGACACATATTTGATGGAACAAGGTGTCACACCACGCCAAGGCGGAAACGCGAGGCGTAATAAGAATGGATATCATCACAACATAATGGTGTCTACTATAGAGAAATCTAAATGAAGGAAATAACCAAATGGACACTATGTGTCATGACAATACCCAACACAAGATAAAGGAGTCTTGAATTACTAAAGTAATGTCGTACACGAACAAAATAATCCAAATGCTAACAATCTCCAATAAACAAGTATCAAGCAAAACAAATGTCATAAATAAAAAGACTAGAAAAGACAACTCCACAAGCAATGCCTAGGGTCTCTCTAGCCACTCTTCATAGCATCCTTCTTATCATCATGATACTCACCTGAAAATGATGCTTAAAAATGTCAACATAAAGTTGGTGAGAGTCATAGGTTTTACGACACCAATACAATATTTAAATCAATTACCGTGATTAAAAAAAATAAAACATAGCAGGACAGTTAAGCTAGCAGTTATACAGGCAAACATGCAAACACACAACAACCATAACTAGGACGGAATGTGTCCCCCGATCTAACGCATATCTCACCATAAACGGGTAGGAACGTTACCCCCGATACAACAACTCATAACACTGGGTAGGAACGTTACCCCCAATCCCAAATATGTCACTTACGCACCTAAAAGTCTACCAGTTGGAACTTATACTTAGGCCTGTACCAACAAAACATTGAGTATTATTTCAACCCTCATATTAGATTTAAATAGGTAGAACCACTACCCTCCAACCGGAATCACACAGCAACGGGATAGGCGTACCCTTCCGCTCCAACCAACCACACAACAATAAAGCACACCACATATAATAACCACATAACCATTCATGCCTCAAGTAAAACCACATAATCACAGCAATTAAAACTTTTCAAACCACAAGCATCATTTCCACCCCAATAAATCATAAGAAAAGAGGGGCTATGAAACTCACCTGAAGCACAAGCAGCTTCCAAACAATATCCACACAAGCTACACAATACAAACACAAATGCATTACACGCGACCAAGCTAAAAGCTCATGTCCATGTAACACTCATATGATGGATGTATAAGGGTTTAATTAACCATCATGGGTCACCCCGACACCGTGCCCAAACATAACCACTTCATTAACTCCTTCCACTAGTTACTTATAATTAACTCAGAATTGCAGAATTTTATCATGACTTTACGTACCCCAAACCCTTACTTAATGACCTTCATAAATTATAGAAAAAATCACCCATGTTCATTTATGAGTATATTAACTACCTTTGGATTTCCAAAAGTCATTTACATGCACAAGTACTCCTAAGAAAATCAAACTTTAAAATAGTCCCAATTCGGATCTGATTGCACACTAAAAAGTTTGGACTTATTAACAATACTTAGACATAAAATTAGAAGGTATACTTCTGGGGTTTCTCTATATATATATGGAACTTAACTAATATAGAAGGGCTAAGCTCAATTCGAATTGTAAGTTAGGGTTTTACCGTCACAAACATGACTTAAATCTGACCTGTATTTACTGTTCTGACAACGTTTAGTGTAACCAACATTTGAATGACTTCCCGACCTTAAAAACTTTCGAGGATAGATTTTATGGAAACTAGACTCTCTGAGCTGCAACCTAGGCTCAATAATCATATCAATTCATGCCTTTATCACCTAGATATCATCAAAACAACACATCCCTAAATTCTGCCAAACCCTAATTCAAGTTTTAACGCGAATTTAACCTAACCAATTACACCCATAAGCTTCTAATTAAACCATAATCATTATAACATGTTTATTATATCATTAATTACAGATGTTATGAAACCCTAATTATCCATCATAATAATTATTACATGATTTAATGATAACTAATTAATAAAAGCTTAATTGAAACATACCTAAACCTTGATTCTTGAACAAGAAATCACCTAGCTTGATCTTGAATAAATAAAATCCTTTTTTTTCTCTCTGCCCTTGAGTTCGATCGGTTTAAATAAAATATAAGGGTTATGGGTTTGTATTTATAGTGTGGGGAAAAGGATCTAGATAATCACCAAATTAGAATCCTAATTATACTAATCGGGAATACTTAGCTTTCATATGGTCCTCACGTTTCCACGTGAACATAGGGCCACGCTTTGAATCTCATCTAACTTTCACGATCGAAAACCCACTGCTCACAATTTTGCTTGCCTATACAAGGGTACAAATAGCGGCATAACAACTCTAAGCAAAAATAAACATCCAACTACATGAACATCGCCCGTCATCGAGGAAACTCGTCAAAACCTTAAGTTATGTAACAACGTCATTCATAACCTCACCCCGTAACTCATCAAATAAGAACTGTCTTGGAACTAAGTTATGAGTTGTTACAAAGCTCAACGTTTTTTTTGAAGAATCGGCTCGACTTCGAGTTTATTCAAAATATAACATTAAGCAAACCACATAAGAACATTTAAGGGTGCACTAAAGTTTGCCAATAACCCTATGTGTCCAACTTTACTTAGTACTTCCTATGATAACTTGCTCAACGAGCAAACGTGGATACTTAGTTTTTATGAAATCCTCATGACCTCGCTTCGAGTTCCAATGGACCTAACTATTGAAATCCTACTACGCTTTAAACTTTTAACCTCACGATCGATAATCTCAACAGGTTCTTCAACGAAACAAAGAGTTTTGTCTACCTTAATTTCTTCTAAATGCACATGCAAATTTGTATCCGGTAAATACTTCTTTAAATTTGAAACACATCAATTACGCTACTAAATTATTGAGGCAATCTTAATCAATAGACCATAGGACCGATCAATTTAATGATCACCAATGGTCCCACATATCTTGGTGCTAACATTTCTTTCTTTCAAAAATGCACTACATCTTTCCAAGACGACACTTCCAACATCACTTTATTACCAAATTCAACTCTAAATATTTACGCATATTGCCAACATAGCTCTTTTGACGATCTCTTGCCGCTTTGAGCCTCTCCTTGATCAAGACTAGCTTATCAGTCGTTTCTTGCACTAACTCGGGTCCAAATCAAACTACTCTCCCAATCTCTGCCCATAGAACATGCGACCTACATTTCCTTCCATACAAAGCTTCAAACGGAGCACACCGAATGCTCAAATGATAACTACCACCAAAATCAATAACACATGCCCTCATTATATCTTCCAAAGTCTGAATCATACTTTCACTTTTGTCCATCCGCTTGAGGATGCTAAGCAGTACTCAAATCCAATCGCATCTCTAACACTTTCTGCAGCGTCTGCCAAAAGCACGGGGTAAATCGTCCATCTCAATCTGAGTTAATCGTCACTAGAATTTCATTCCTTGCTATTATCTCATCAATATAAATCCTTGCCAACTTCACATCTTGAAATTTTCTTGTATAGCTAGAAAATGAGCTAACTTGGTCAGTCTATCGACCATCACCCAAATCACATCATACTCACTACTTTGACCTTGGAAATTTAGTAATAAAATCCATGGTGATTCTATCTCATTTTCACTCAAGTATCTCAGGCTGTTGTAGCAAGCCAAAAGTCTTTGACATTGCAGCCTTCACCCCTTAAACAAATCCGACAATTGCTAACATAGGTAGCAATATCCTTTTCTACACGTGGCTACCAATACATGTCTCCAAGGTTATAGTACGTCTTATCCGCTCCCGGATGTACCAAGTACCTTGATGCATGGGCCTCAACCATTACACTTCCTACTAATAGAACCTGTGAGATCCCAGTAATAGATCTTTCTAGCCTGTTAAGGGTGGTAGATAACTTTCGCAAGTAAATCTACAAGAGAGGCTCTTGGTTGAATACCAAGCTATATGCGGAATCTATAACTTGATAATAAGAAGAATGATAACAGAGATAATAAGAAAGAAACAGATCACTATTGATCAATACATTAAAAATACTAACTATTGGAATGTGTTTTTGAGATCTAGAGGTGTACATTCCACATTGCCGTGGGTTTCTTATATACTAGTGAAACCCTAGCGGCCCAATCTATCTAAACGGGTTTTGACTGATATGCATTATCACTTCCTAACATTTCTCATGCATATCCTAACTAACTATTACAAAACTGCGTTATCAGCAGAAACAATATTACTATCAGCATAAATGATTAACTATCAGCAGAAATGACTTAGTCAGCAGAAATGACTTAGTCAGCAGAAATGATATATCCTAACAATCCTCCCCTAAACTGGATTGTAACTTGCTTATTGTCCAGTTTCCAGTAATAGATCAATATCTTCAGCACCTGGAGGATTGACAGCAACACTATATGAATGCACCACAGAAGTTGAGCAAGGATGACTTGACAGCAACAGCAACAGCTAGAAGCCAGCCTGCTTGGCCTTGTTGAGTCTTGAAAGAATGTATCAGCAACAATGTAAACATATAGCAATGTATCAAATCAGCAACAAGTGAAAGGCCAAGCAGAGTCTTTACAGCAACAAGTTTGGAACCACCACTGCTACCATGACAGTATGTACAAAAGTTTCAAACTGGCCTCATCACTTCCAGATGAGGGAAGCGAATCATCGACAGAACCGTAAATGGATTTGATGTCTCTTTACCAGTAGCCATTAACTCTGGAGTAGCCAGTCCTTTGGTAACCAGTAAGGTTGTGTATCCTCAGGTGGACTGAAAACCCCATCAACTCTCAGTACAGAAAACATAGTGAGTTGCAAACTATATGACTTTTGGCAAGTCATTACAGCCATCAACGGTAATTGAGATGACCTTTACCACCAGCCGTACCCTGGTGGGCTAGTCAATCCTTAGATACCAAAAAGAAAGAATATCTACGGTGGATTGATAACCATCTCAACTAATCAGTACGTAAAACATCGGTAAGTTGAGTTACCCTGATAAGTTTTAGCGACCTATCACCGCTATAAAACGGATTTGAGAAGCGCTTTACCAAGTAGCCGTACACTCTTGGGCTAGTCAATCCATGGATAACATACTAAGAATATCCATGGTGGATTGAAACCATTCCAACTAATTCGAACATACAAACTAGGTAAGTTGGAACACGCAGTCACTTTTTGGTAAAGTGCCAACCATCTAATCATGGAGTTTCCACAGCCTTTACCTATAATCCCTTTTAATACCCTTTTCCCCACAAAAATCAATGAACTTTGCATTTTTGAATTCAGTACCATGGTCACATCTGAGACACTTAACCTTGTGGTTGAACTGATTCTCCACAAGAGTGATAAAATCTTTAAGAAGAAGGTATGTCTCACTCTTGTGTTCCATGAAAAATACCCAACTAAACCTGGTATACTCATCTGTAATGACAAGACAGTAGATCTTGTGATTGATGCTTCGCACAGAGACCGGTCCAAAGAGATCCATATGCAAAAGATGAAGAGGGTGATGAATCAAGCTAACAGCAGAGATCCGTTTGTAACTAGCCTTATGTTGTTTCCCTTTGTTGCATGCAACACATGTGTGATCATTCTGAAATAGCTTGGAAGGTAGGCCTCGTACAAGATTGCTCGTTACGAGTTTGTTCATGTTCTTAAAGTTAACATGACCCAACCTTCGATGCCATTTGTTAGATTCATCCACAGAAGCCTTGGCTAGCAAGCAAGTGATGTTGCCTTGAGAAGAGAAATCATTCAGGCTAAAAGTATACAAGTTGTGTCTCCTTGGAACAGTGAATAGAACCATGCTAGGATCAGGTAATTTGAACTCGGACGAGAGAACAATGCATTCATTTTCAGTGAATAGGACTCGATGCTTCTTATCACATATCTGAGAGACAGAGATGAGGTTGAACTGATCGAGTTCCTTAACATAGAGCACATTTTCAAAGTCCATTGTTTTGGTCCGGATAGTTCCTTTGCCAGTAATATGTCCAACTCCACCGCCAAAAGTAACTTCACCACCATCCATGGCTACAAAATCTTCCAGTTTGTCTCTGTTGCCAGACATGCTTCTAGAACAACCGCTGTCTACAATGCCACGATCTTTAGCTTTATCATACGTTTTGGTGTTAGCCTACAATATACAACAACAATAAAAATGTTAGTTACAGCAAGGGACCCAAGTCATTACTGACTTGGGTCAAACTAGTACCAATAGTTGGAACTAGATTTTCTATTGGAGTGGGACCTCATGTGAGTGGCAAAGCCAGGATCAGTCCAAGTCCAATAAGCAGATGGAGAATAGACACTTTCGCCATAAAAGCTATTAAGATAATTAAGATAAGCATAAAAATGTCCATTATGAGAAGGTAGTCTATGCAGTGGCCTTTGAGGATGAGAAAAAGGTTGGACATAAGGGGTCGTGGGTCTACCATTTCGTGCACGTCTTGCTGGAATAACATAACCAGCAGGAATGGATGCTTCAGCAGAATTGTAAGAATCAGCACAAATGGGCTTACCCGTATCAGCAGAATTGGGAAATTCAGCAGATATAGGGGTATCAGCAGAAATGGGGTTGGACCTATCAGCAGAAACGTCTGTAGGTGTTTTCCTTTTTGAGTCATTATTTCTTGAACCCCTCCCTTTATCCAATCGTTTCTCATAGTAATCACAGTCTTTTATAAGATGCTTGGTACTTCCACAAACAAAACATGATTTAGAAGCAGAAGATTTACGATTGCTTAAAAGACTTCTCTTATTCAAAGAACCAACATTATCACACTTTGTGTTTAAATTACAAGAAAAAGAAACACTAGGAACAGACACATTAGACACATAAGGACCTAAAATACTTCCAGTGATTCTTGTTTCTTCAGAAGCACTTCTAGTGGATTTAACACTAGTAGAGTCTTGAGAATCATTATCACTGGTGCTGGGTTCAGAACACTCCATGCTAGAATCAAATGAGGAGAAGTCTTTGGGAGATGGTTCGGAAGACCGGTCACTAAAATCAAAGAAGGCAGAATCATTAGAATTAGCAAGACTTCCCGTTGGGGTCTTGATTTCAGTGGTCTTGCTAGTCTGTTTCCCATATTCCCTTATATCTCATTATCATCAGAAGCATTGGAGGTAGGCATATAGTTCCCTGTCATAGGTGGGGGAACTGCCTTCATATGGTCAACTTTGTCAAACCTATTGTGAATAGGTTTTGCTCCTATGTCATCTGAGTCAGGGGTAAAAACACTAAATTCAGAGTTACCAAAACCCCAATCATCATCCCTGATCCATTTATGAAAGCCTAATCCCTGTTTAGTTCTAGCAGTCATAGAGCTATCTATTAATTTAAACAAGTTTTTTTCTATGTTTGCTCCATTTTTCTTGATTAGCTAACTCTTTATCTAGTTTGGCCAACAACTCTTGTTTTTCTTGAGACGCTTGATTAATAAGTTTTTCCTTATACTCAAGAATGTTTGATTTATCTGCTAGATCATATGACAAAACTCTTATTTTCTCCTCATAGGCTAACTGATTATTTTGATAGTGTTTTATTTGTCTTTCAAATGTTTTAACAGCTTCTTTGTGAGAATTTAATGAAATAACAGTTGCATCAAATTGATTCCTTAGGTCAGAATATTGTTTGAACATAGAAAGATATTTAGAGTCATGACACAAAGAGCATGAATGTACCTCTCCAACAAATGCAAGTGGTTGATCACCAATTTGAGCACCACCAGCAGGAACACTACAATCAGCAGAAACAGAACCTTTAGCAGAAACAACCACACAATCAGCAAAATCCACAAATTCAGCAGAATCCACAACCTCATCAGTAGAAATCACAACTTTAGCAGGAACACACTCTTCAGCAGAAACATCATCTTCAGAATTTGACTTATCATACATACTAGCCATCATTCCATAAACATCCAAAGACCTTGTTTCCACTTCATTATCCTCTAAAATACTGTCCCAATTCACAATACCACATCCATCTATAGATACCAAAGCCTTCTTATCAGGTTGAGAATTCCTTTCTTCCCTAGGTTTGTATGTAGAGTATCCTGTTTGAGAGGTTGGTGCTCTACATTCTCTAGAGAAGTGCCCCTTCTGATGACACTTGTAGCATTTAACCAATTGCTTGTCAAACCTTGCATTTTCCCTTCCATTAAATTTGATCTTTCTTCCTGCTTTCTTTTCAAACCTGCGAACTCTAATAGAAAGCATAGTCATCTGATGCTTCAAGTCATACTCCTCCAAGTTTTGTTTATTTATTTGATCAAGATCATCAAAACAAAGCTGTTGATCCTTTTCATGATCAGCAAGAAGACTGTAGACAACATCATCAACAACCTTGGATACTTTTATAGAGTGCTCATTTGATGATGTTTTTGGAGATGGAAAGTAAGATGGATAACTACTGCTGCTATTAGACCCATGAACAGCAGGTTTGTTCTGAGATGTACTAGATGTTCCTACAAAAGCAGCATGAGAGGGTCTTGCATACCCTCTTACATCGCTTTCTAGGAATTTAAGTTTGCTGTAGAGATCTTCAAAGGTGAGAAGATCCAATCCTCCTCTTGCTCTTAAAGAGAGAGAAACTTGTCTCTAGGATTCAGGCAAGGCTCTAAGAAAACACATATTCACTTCTTCTTGTTCAGGTTTGATTTTCAAACTGTTCATCTGAGTCAGCATCTTTTGCATCCTTTCATGGCATTTATCCAGTCCTTCTTCAGATGTCATCTTGAATTCAGCAAATGCTTGCTTTAACATTGTCTTCTGGAGTTTTCTAGACTCTTCATTCGATCCAAACTTGGCTTTTATGGCATCCCAGATGTCTTTAGCATCAATCATGTGATTAAAATCACTCATGTGTTCATCTGGAAGTGCAGAGATCAGAGTGGATCGAGCTTTAGATTCTCTCTGAAGAACCAAGTACTCATCAGCAGAAACAGGATCCCGATACACTATTTTTCCATTGGAGTCAGTAGTGGTTGGTCTTGCATGGTTTCCTTTCATAACTACATTCCAGCATTGAAGATCAGTACTACTGATGTAGTTTTGCATCTTCATTGCCCAAACATCATATTCACCTACTTTAAGATAGGGGAACTTTGTTGTGTTATTAACAGTGGTGACTTGAGGTAAGGTATGGTTGACAACTTCCCCCGAAGGGCCTGTTTCAATAGTCATGATGAGTCGTAAGGGAGTTTTTGAGAGATTAATTAGGGTTAGGGTTTATGACAGAAAATCTTCTTATCCAGAGACTCTCAACAGGGCTCTGATACCACTTCTGAGATCCCAATAATAGATCTTTCTAGCCTGTTAAGGGTGGTAGATAAAAGATAACTTTTGCAAGTAAATCTACAAGAAAGGCTCTTGGTTGAATACCAAGCTATATGCGGAATCTATAACTTGATAATAAGAAGAATGATAACAGAGATAATAAGAAAGAAACAGATCACTATTGATCAATACATTAAAAATACTAACTATTGGAATGTGTTTTTGAGATCTAGAGGTGTCCATTCCACATTGCCGTGGGTTTCTTATATACTAGTGAAACCCTAGCGGCCCAATCTATCTAAACAGGTTTTGACTGATATGCATTATCACTTCCTAACATTTCTCATGCATATCCTAACTAATTATTACAAAACTGCGTTATCAGCAAAAACAATATTACTATCAACATAAATGATTAACTATCAGCAGAAATGAAGTACTTGATATACTATCAGCAGAAATGAACTATATCAGCAGAAATGACTTAGTCAGCAGAAATGATATATCCTAACAGGTTTAGCTCCAGGCTTTGTGCCTTGGGAAACACTATCAGCTTTGGAAGAGGTTTTAGGAGCTTTAAAGACCACTAGCATATCAGCAGCATAAATATCCAGCATGTGGTCTATGAAGGGAGGTTCTTCAGGTTAGTTGGTCTTTAGTGCCCAATTGTTGACACTAAAGACTTGAGTGGGGTAGAGTGTGAGTTCACCATCTCCATAGCCTTCCTTCATCTTGTGCATCATCAACAAAGATAGAAATCTAGTGTATGGCACCACCTTTTCCCTATGTTTCTTCTTCAGTTTGATGATGATGTCTTCCTAAAAGATAATGGCATAGTCAATGTTGATCCTATTTGCTAGACTATGCAGTATGATGGCATCTTTGTTGGTAATGTGATCAAAACCTCCAGTTTTACCTCCTAAACACTGGATAATCTGTGCCATTAGTAACCTCCACCTAGGAGGAAGAAGACTCTTTTTGAGAGTCCTTTTAGCAGGAACAGTTTCCCCATACCCAATTGTTTCAAACCATGGCCTCACAATGTCAATAGACGGTGGTGCAACATACTCGCTAGAGTGAGGGAGGTAATGTGCACCAATGGCATTCTTAAAGGTGTTTACCCCTACTTCGCCATATATACCGCCAGTGGGGTTTGAGAATAAAACCTTGGAGTTTTTAAGCGCTTTAGCTGAGTACCAAAACTCAGCTAGGTATTCCTTATACATGTTTGGAGATTTGGTAAATGGTTTTCTAAGGAAACATTTGGAAATGAAATCAGAAACACATTTGAAGTGATCCTTGTTATTGTGTTCTGGGTATAGAAGAGCAACCTTATTGTTTGGGTTGAGGATGATATCTTCAAGATTGAAGCCAACTTGTTTAGCAGCAACAAAGGGTTGTTCTTGTTGTGGAGGATTTTGTTCTTGGTTTGCCATTTTATGTGATTAGGGTTTTAATGGTTTGATTTGTTTTGGATTTTGAGTGTGTGTGTTTTTGGTGAGTTTGATCTATGTTTGTGAGAATGAGTTGTGATAGGTTTGGTGGATTATATGATTTGAGAATCTTTTTACTTTTATCTTTGACAATTTGATAATTACCATTTGGAAGTTATGAGTTGATGAAAAGATATCTAGGGTTTATGAAGTTATAGGAAATGTTTAGGATTTGTTTTCAACATGTGAGCTAAACTTTGTATCAAATGAAAGTCATCAAAGCGTGCATCTGACATCTAGAACAGTGAACAACCATCTATTCACTAAAAAGTAGGTGAGAGAAAGATGGTGAGGTCATTCTAACAATTGGATATCCCTTTTAATATATTAAAATACAAATAACTTCTTTGAGAGAGATTATTTATATAAAAATAATATTAATTTAGAAAATCACTTTTGATTTTATTTAGACCTTGTTATTGATGTTTAACGAGCTGAACTAGGTTCAGGTTTGGTGTTATGTTATGCTGAACTGATTATTGTAATCATTATTATCATCAATCTTCCAGCGAAGGCGACAAAATCACAGGTGCTCATCCAAATCCATGAATGAGACATATGTGATTGCTCAGTTACTTTACTCGAGAGACAACTGAAGACTTAGATAAAATTATTTTACAAACTGAACTGAAGAAAATGAATCAGTTTTGTTCAGTTCTTAACTTGACCAATATTTGTGCTTCAGCGAAGGCGATAAAATCACACATGCTCATGCAAATCCATGAATGAGACATATGTGATTGCTCAGTTACTTCACTTAAACAAGCTAAAGGTTGTATGCAAAAACTGAACTGACACTTAACATATGAAAATTTGTTCAGTTTTGGATAAAAGCGCTAAACCTTCAGTTTTCTTTAGTTAGTACTGAAGCTTCAGGTTTTGAATCAATGTTTAGCATACCTAGTTCATCAATTAATCTTTTGAAGGATGGCTTATCCAGAGGCTTGATGAAGATATCAACACGCTAATATTGAATGGGAGTGAAATGAAATTCAATGTCCCCTTTTTAGAATATGATTCGTGATTTGATATCAATCAGTTTTGTGTTTGAGTGATGAATTAGATTGTTTGAGATTGCAATAACACTATTGTGATTACAAGCTATGGGTACCTTTTCATATATGATATCATAGTCAGTGAGATGACTCTTTATCCATAGTATGTTGGCACAACATTCAACAGCAGCTACATCTTCAGCATCATCTGAGAACATAGCTACATATTGCAGCTTATTCGCACTTCAGCAACTGAGCTTGCCTTCTAGCAACTGATAAGCACCTGAAGTGCTTATCCTGAAGATTCTCTTAGCAGAACTAAGGTGGGATTTCTTATGTTTGCATGTCTTGCATAGAGACCAATTGAATGTCAGGATAACTTGTATTTAGGTTCGTTTGTGATCCAATCATACCTTTATATTGAGACTCGTTTATAGCTTTTCCATTGAGATCGGGTCCTAACATGTTAGGGGGCATACTTGGAGTATTCACTGATGAACCAATTTTGACATATCTTTCTTTGTTGATTGAAATGCTTCTTTCAGATTGTTCAATCTGAAATTCGAGGAAGTAGGTGAGGACACTTATCATGCTTATTTCATATTTTTTAGTCATCAGTTTATCAAACTGTTTGCACACTTTGTGTTGGTGGACTCAAGAATATTATCAACATGAATTTGTACCAAAATCACATTTGTTTGAGTTTTGTAGATAAATAGAGTGTTTTCTATCATACCTCTTACAAAATTGTGTTTAGTGAGATAAGTTAAGAGAGTTTCATACCATGCTTTTGAAACTTGTTTAAGTCCATAAAGGGCTTTGTCTAATTTTGTAGACATAGTTAAGGAATTCACTACATCTTAAAACCTTGGGGTTGTGTGACATAAACTTCTTCTTTTAGTTTACCATTGAGGAATGTACTACTGACATTCATTTGATAAACTATGAAGTTTATGTATGTGGCAAGGGCACGAAAGATCCTGATTGCTTCAAGTCTTGCAACTAGAGCAGGATTTTATCATGATTTATGCCCTCATGTAATTGATGATTTAATCAAGCATTATTGCCTTATGATTACAATGCTAAGTTCCTCTTTTATTGAAAAGAATTGGAATTGTATCATGTGCTGAAATGTCTTCCATTGGAGAGAATGGGAGTGCAGAGATCTGAACACCTTTATTTTTGTGAGATTATCAATGAATTGGTTTTCATTGGTGTTTTTTGGTTCAAACTGATCATCATTAATGAGTTTATTAGTTTGAAACGGATGATCATTTTGACCATATTGATCAGGTGAGATTTCTGCTTTAATAATAATTAATTTTTTTCATAAGGTTTTATGAAGAATTTTCATTTGTTAAAAGCGTTTCAGTGTTCATGCTGTGGAGCATTTACTTTCTCTTACTTTTTGAAAACTATATCATAACCATAACCTTCGGTGGTGTATGAGAAGTTATTTTCATACATTCCTGCAGGTCATGGTGTATCCCATATTTGTGCAGGTAAACCTTGATATATGATTTAAACGACAATTGTTCAAATGTGACAAAGATTCCCTGATGTTACGTTGCACAAAATTAGGATCTGGATGGTTAGTTTTGTTTAGAAACCCACCTTTTAGTAGGAGTCTTTGATTTTAGAGCACTTGATGATTCAGTCTTACTTGCTTTGAAAGACTCAACTTTCTTAGCTTGAAGGGATTCTCTTTTCCTGAACCACTCAATGTCATTGTGATCAGATGTGGTATGAACATTGCTACCACATGTTTCACAGTTCTTTGTGATGTGTTGAGGGTTTCTAGGTTTGATTCATCTTCTTAGAGAAATAATCCTGTTATGACCATGAGTATCATGATCATACCTTCCACATATTTCACATATGAAATAGTATACACAATCATTAGATTGATAATCATTATATCCACAATGTATGCAGGAGGGAAAAGGTATTGCTAGCCTTGAAGGTCTGGATCTTGAGGAAGATTCACCTTGACCAGTATGATACTGATTTATATCCATGAAAGACATAAAATCGGCATGATCACATGTTCTGTGATTGGTTCTCTTGCACTTTTTACAAAACAAGACTTCATAACAGTTCTCAGAGAGATGATTGTTTTGTCCACACAGTTCATAATTCATTTTGAATTGAGTTTTGTATTTTTTTAAGTGCATTGGGAGGAACCTGTTGAGAATTCTTGTTTCTGAAGAAAGATGACTTTTTCTTGCTAATATTTAATTTTAGTTCATTAAGTTCTTTCATTACAATAGCCAAGGAAGGATCATCTTCTATTTTTACATTTTTAACTTACCAGCAGGAGCTGAGTTAGTTTTAGAAGCTGAAGAACTTTTGTTGCCTCTAGCAGGAGCTGAGGAAGGTTCATTTTTTGTGATATCTTTTAAATTTTTAGTTTTGAATGTGGATTTTGACTTCAAAATTGATTTGATAGTGTTTGGTTCAAAAACAGGTTCAACAGCAGTCAGCTTCTCCAGTGGAGGAAGGGGGTGCTACAGACTGAAGATTCATCAACTGAATCATAATTAGTCGCTGGAGAGTCAGAGACAATGATGAGGTGTAATTTTATACACTTTTTCAGGGTCATTTTACCCTTATAATCATGTCTTAAATATGTGCTTAATCGTTTCTTTTTGCATTTTTAGCATTTGGAAGACATTTGGTGGAAATACACATGATTTGGACTCAATTTAGGAAGAAAATGGACATGGTAGCTAACGGGTGCGAAGATTGATGAAAGATTCAAGACCAGACTCTAGAGACGTCGTCTGGATAATCCTGACTGCGTTTGGACTCAAGTAGGACGTCGTTTGAATCATGGAGACAACGTCTGGATCAGCCATCAAGTTTGAAGACCCAAAGAAACCCTAGCTTGACGACGGCGTCTGGAAAATAGGGACGCCGTCACGTCCTGAATTCTATATATACAAACTCAATTTTATGTTTTTCATATACACTTTTGATAGAAGAAATTAGGGTTTAGTTCGTGAGAGAACGAGTTATACCAAATTTTAAGAGTATTTTAGGGTTTCCCAACCCTTCTATACTATTCCCAGTTGCTTGATTCATTACAGTGAAGTTCGTTTATCCCTTATCTTTCAATATGTCTTATTGTTTGATATATAATTATGCTTCTTCTATCTTGAACATGCTAGGCTAGATCTTTTAAGTGTTTGCTTATGATTGTATGTGAATTGGTATGTAGATCTTAACTTTGTTGCCTCTTGTTGATGTGTGTACATGTTTAGTCCCTTATCGTAAGATCTTGGGAGACATGATTGCGTAGAAAGGATTTCACCGGTAATAGTATTCATACTGCATTACCCGTGTGTGGATGATCCCCTTTAGGTATTAATACAAACGTGTTTATCTAGACTCGGGGCCTTGTAATAGTCATCATACTACCTTACTTGTGTGTTGCTCTAGTTAGTTATTTCGTAGACGGCGTTTTCGTGTAATTCGCCATGCATTAGAATAGTAACTACATATACATCACAAGTGTGACAAGGCAATAGAGTTAGGAGAAGCTACCAAGGATCATACATGATTAAGTAAATACTATTCTCTCATCATACGAATTCCCTTAATCTTAGTTAGTTTAGTTTAGTTTTATTTATTAGTTTAAAACAAACCCCTCTTCAAACCCCGAGATTTAAATTGCTTTCATAAAATATAAAAACACAAAAATAATCTTCTCTCAACCTCTAGTTTTTAGCTATATTTAATTAGGACCTTTACTGACGCCTATCCCCCTAGAGAACGATAACAACCCTCGTGTCTTACCTTTTCTATACTACAATGATTAGGTGCACTGCCTAGGGAGTTGTAAAACTTCGTGTAGAAGTCCTAAAACGACCGCACATCAGACAACAACTGAATGGTCAGTTATGTTTCTTTGTGACTCATTTGAGGGTAACTTTCCAGTATCATGATTTGACAGAGTAGAATCTTCAGCTCTAGATAACTTAGGTTTATTACTGTTAGTAATAGATACCTCTGAGTTATCTGCTGAAGACTTTACAAACACTGGGTCTTTTGGCGCAGAGCTGGAGGTATCTTTAGTGAGTTGGTCAATTCCTAAGATCTTTTTTTGTTAGATATTAGAAAAAGACTCGGTCACCCCGTGTATTTTACCGTTTATTGTTGTTCGTAGTTAAGTAGTTAATGTATAATGTTCGGTGATGGGCCGGGTATTAAACCCAACGTGTTAGCCCTTTACCAAGGCCTTAGGCCGGTTTTAGTTGTTACTATAAAAGCCTCTTCCATGCCATGGAAGAGGTGGGTTAGTCATTTCATTTATACAAGTTCATTTTCTCTTACTAGAAAGTTCTCTCTCACTTTCTCTCTCTAGAACTTGGCTAATCCACTAGTCATTCGATTGTGTTATGATTTCCAATATCCTACAATTGGTATCAGATCACATGGGATGATTAGCTATATTATGTGTGCGTTTTCTTGGTTAGTTTAGATCAAAAGTTTGGTTTTTGAAGGTTTATAGTCTTGTTCTTGGTTTTCTTTGATCTTGACGTTTGTGATGTTAAAGTTTATGTTTTTATAGTTGCTATAGCCTTCTAGTACCAAGTTGTGCAGAAGAAACCAGGCAAAAACGTTCAAAAGGGTGATTTTTAGGTGTTTTTAGGTGAAAAACCAAAATTTTCAATCTAGCGAGTTAGGTCACTGTTTGAAGATCTTCGTAGCGAGTTAAGTTACTGTACTGGCGAGTTGTAAGAATAGTACACTGTGTGTCAGAAAGTACTGTGTCAGCGACTTGTCGTCTTGTGCAGGTAGCGAGTTAGGCAGCGAGTTAACTTTTCTTGCAGGTAGCGAGTTGGAACTAGCGAGTTACAGGTAGCGAGTTGGTTATAGCGAGTTACAGGTAGCGAGTTGAAGACAATTCTCTAGCGACTTGTGAACAGGAACCCTGTCCATTTCAATTCTTGCTAGCGAGTTAACAATTCTCTTCCAGCGAGTTAAGTCTAGCGAGTTACAGGTTAATTGAAGACTTTTTCTAGCGACTTGTGAACAGGAACTCTGTCCAATTTGTTTCTTGCCAGCGAGTTATCCACTCTCTTCCAGCGAGTTACTACTAGCGAGTTACAGGTTATTTGAAGACTTTTTCTAGCGACTTGTGAACAGGAACTCTGTCCAATTTGTTTCTTGCCAGCGAGTTATCAAGTCTCTTCCAGCGAGTATCTACGCGAAAAGAATGCAAGGCATTATTTTATTAATATATATGTATATGTATGTCACGTAAGCACTTAACGTAACAAGTAATGTAAGCACATAAGCAAGTAGCGTGTATGCACTTTGAAAACGTTTGATGTGATGTAATATTTGTGAAAACGGTTATAGTCTAGGGTAAAATATGCAGCTAGTTCTTATAAAACCAGTGATCTGATACAATCTGTAGAGACAACCCCAAATAAAATCATACAAACGCAGCGAATACCACATGGGGTGCTACTTCATAATACACAGCGGGCTAGTCTTCTAAGAGAACGACTCCTAGGTGTGTTATTGTCGTTTAAAAAAAATAACATTTGTTGATTTAATAAAAATCTGAATTTAATATAACATTTGTCCCATAATTGCATCACAATGAAAAGCTTGTATGTATAGACTCCAATGCACTTCAAGAAATCCGAGCATATAATTTACCTGAGAAAAACATGCTTAAAAGTGTCAACATTAAAGTTGGTGAGTTCATAGATTAGTTTAAATATGAATGTAATCCACTGTATCATCACAGTACCATGTAAAAATCTCAAAGATTTATAAAGAATGCACGACACATTTTATGTCACCAAAAGTACCAATCTTATCCCAAAGATTTTATAAAGAATGCATGGTTAATTTAATGTCACCAAAAATGTATCCCTGGCACCTCGTGCCTATCGATTTCCTGAAAATACTATATACAAGGTAGGACCGCAAGAATTTTCCCTGTAATACTACAACAAATGCAGACATCACAAAACCAGATTACATTTACACTAAGCTCATGACACAGAAGCTAGGACGTATATTAGCTATTTTTAGCCATTAAGCCCCATTTTATACAGATGTTGTAACCCGCAAACATCCAAAAACAAAACGACTGTTATATATTCGTTCCGGTGAATGCTTGTCACCGGAACGAGGGTTGTTTCAAACCCGATAGATCTACCTTATGAACAATCGGGCTTCCAACAAGGAATTAACAGTTACGATATAGGGGGCTTAAAAGGGGGGATTATTATTTATCTTAGGTACACACTGTAATCAATATAAACTTTCACTTGCGTCCAATTTGTTAAATACAATGTATGTAAATGTGTTTGTCAACAATCATGTAAATATGAGTTTGTAAATTTTATTGTAAATTATGAGCTTTTGTAAATATTCATGTAACTATGAGCTTGTAAATATTCAGTAAACCGTATGTAATCGATCCATGTAATTCCGGAATTGCAAAACATTTTGCAACAAGCAAGTTCTCACCAGAAAAAAACAAAAAGGTATTAAGCGTTGAAGACAATGTTAAAAGCAGGGGGCTATAAACTCCAAATATCCTTAAAACATTCACAATTGTGATAAGATAATCGAGTAAGTATTAGACTTTGTAGACAAGCATGTTCCCCCTCGTGGGTTATTAAAAACTTTCAATGGATGAAAAGCGGAGGCTAGGAAACTCGACATTGATTAAAGACCTTATACGTCAATAATCCATCAAATCACAAACTGAATATGCAACGTTCTCGACCACGACCTATAATATATATGCGCTCGTTTTTAAAAAGTAATATATACTCGACCTACGATGCGTACATCGTCTACCACGAATATCATACATATTTTTATTTCGAATACATCATTATATACATTTGATGAGAATCATTTGAGGTCTTTAAGCCTTAACATCCTTTGTATTTTATATGTAATATATACTTTTTTTCGTCCAATCTCACTTATCTCAATATTTTACGAAATTACTATTTTTAGGACTCCCCGTTTGTAGAAACCTAAACAATGTATCTTAAAACTATTTATTGAAATTAATATATTAACGGACTTTATTTTATGTTCAAAATCGTACTCATAATTGTATTTAATATTAATTATAAATATCCGGTGACATTTACGTTGACTTTAGTTTTGACCCGCTTATCTCAAGTTTTAAAACTGATAAGTCTCTCGCGGCAAAAATAAAAGTGTCATTACGAACAACTTTCGTGTTTCGCCGGAAGGCTGAAACGGACTCGAAAGTGCTCAAATCGTTTAATTAATAAATCTGCCATTTTTAATATATATTAAAAATAACCTATTTTTCTACTAAAGTGTATATTTCGATTTCGTTCCAGTTTCTTCGTTATTGGGAGTTAAAAGTCCCGTTTTATATCAAAACGTCCGTCAAAATATAATTTGTTATATTTTGTAAACCAAAATCTATCTTTTCCAAATCTCGAATCCCGAATCTCATGTTACATTTTCTGCTCTTAATTATTCGTTACAAAAACGCGCCAAAGTCCGTTTTTAGTTCAACTCTCATCTAAAATATATCTAGTATCGCTTATAGATTTATATCAATCCCGTTTTTATATTTATATCACATTTTTATTAGACGTCGCAAGTTTATTAGATTTTCATCACATATAACAATTAATCGATAATATAAACGAAATTAATCGAATACTTTTAAATTAAACGCACCCTTTTTCGGTGTCAACACAATCAACGCACCCGTTTCCCGTGTTACAAAACCAAACGAACCCGACAACATCCCAGCTGTCCCCCCCGGCTGTCCCACAGCCTAAACCCGACACACTCCTATGTGGGTGGTTGTCCCCGGCTATCCCGGCTGTCCCCGCAGCCGTTCCCGCAGCCAAACCAACAACCAATCCCAAATCCCTTTTGTTGCAACCCACGACCCGACACACTCGTTCCCCCGGCGGTCCCCGTTTTGTTAACCCACAAACCCATACACACCCGTGGGTGATAACCCGCGAACCAAACAACCCAACCCGACACAACCTCCCCCCGGCTGTCCCGCAGCCAACCCGACCCAAACCAACAAACAAACACGACACACCCCGTGTGGTGATAAACCACGGAACCAAACGCACCTAATCTGTCCTAAATCCAAACGCATCCCACCCGGCTGTTTTACAGCCAAACAAGCACCCCCTTGGTGCCATAAAACAAACCAAACGCAGCCTCTTGCTGCTGACCCGGACCCCAAACGCACCCTTATATGTTGTTGTTTACCCCAAACGCACCCTTGTGCTTCTGTCAAAACCAGCCGCACCCTTTTTGTGGTTTTGGTTTCAAACCCAACGCACCCTTGGTGCGGGTTGACCACCAAACGCAGCCCTTGGCTGCTGATTTGACACAACCAAACGAAACAAACACCCTTGGCTGTGGACGACAACCAAACGCACCCTTATTCGGTGATAACCACAAGAACCAAACGCCCCTTTGTGGCTGTTTATAACCCGGAACAAACACTCCCTTGCTGCTATAACCTAAACCAAACGCACCCTCGTATGGTGGCTGACCCGAACCCAACACCCTTGTGGTGTTAACATTTAAACCGAACGCACCCTTTTCTTATGAAATAAAACCATACGCTGCTGAACCACCAAACGAACACCCTTTTTGGGTTCTTATACCAAAACGCACCCTATGTGGGTGATACAAAACCAAACCAACGCGCCCCCTTGGTGCTGTCATAAACCAAACGCAGCTTCTTGAGGTGTTTATACTCAAACCAAACCCACCCCTAGCTGCTGTTATAAAAACCAAACGCACCCTTGTCGGGTCTGACCCGAACCCGACGCACCCTGCGTGGTGTACAGCAGTGGTGGCGGGGATGGTGGTGCGTGGTCGATGGGGTGACGATGGTGGAAGTGGTGGTTTCGGTGTAATGATGATGGTGGTATGATGATGATGATGATGGTGGTGGGCTGTCGTGGGACAGCAGCTTCGAGAGAGGGGGGGAGATGGTGCGAGTGAGGGCGAGTGGGTATGGGGATCGAGTAGATCGGTAAATGAGGAGTCTTTTTGGTCTTCGCCGGAAAAGTTTTCCGGCGGCGGCAATGGTGGCCGGCGGTGGCGGGACTCGCCGGAGATGATGAGGGGGAGAGAGAGTTGTATAAGAGAGTGTGTGTGTTTATATTTTGTAAGAAATGAAAAAAAATATAATAAACTTTTATATATATAATAAAAGTTTAAAAAAATGATAAATGTTTAATAGATTAAGGTTAGTTATGTAAAAAGTTCACAGGGACCAAATGTGTAACTTTCGAGTAATATTTTGATAATTATCGGTTCGGGACTCGTTTGAGCGACTTAACGGATGAATTAAAATACGAAACTTGCACCATTGATTTCCAAATCATTTTTCTGATAAAAATGAGTATTTATTTGATAATATTTTAGAAATATTTTATAACATTTAATAAAATATTTGTTATTTATTTTGTGAACCGGTTACGCATTGTCTGAAGTAAAAATGGATTTTAACTCGAATATTCGCGTTATCAACAACGCTTTTAATTAAAATGATGACTAATTTATTTAATATTTTTATTAAATAAATACTGATAATTAAAAACAAATTTAATTATTTTTGTGTGTCCGCGATTGTATATTGTTCGAATAAGGTTTGC
>BQNB010082634.1:10916-29274 GCA_026074375.1 Tanacetum coccineum
CTTCGTGCATAACAGTGAGATTATTCAGACTGATTGATATGTGTTATCGACGGGTGTACTATGTCGCAGGAGATGATGAAGTGGTAAATAAAGGAGAACGATGGAAGAAAGCTGTGTGGAAAAGAAAATAGGAAAGGCTTCATCATCACGACAACAAGAGCTGTTGAGATTTATTATCTATGTAACCAAGGTACTACGAGTACGCAGCGGATTTGGATCTAGTAATAGTATATGGTCAACACTAAACAAGAAGTAAAAGAAACGCGTACCTCTTTGATAATTGATCAAGAAAACGAGTTAAGCGACTAAGATAAACAAGGAAACAAGTCCTAGTTTATTTACAACACAATCTTTTCCATGATTTATTAAAACTGACTTTTCCTTGCTTCATAATTCGACACAAACACCTCCTCATAAAGCCATAGAGGTCCGGCCAAACCAAGCACCCCTTGGGTTCGTGTGTTGTCAAATTAAGACCCTTTGGTTTTAATCTTGTGAAGTATAAATATATTCTTTGTGTATTAACGTGTGTGCCCCCAATAGGCTCACATATTCGTAATGTATTCGTGCTATTCGACTACCATAATCCAACACTCAAGTCATTGGAAAAAGCTTTCCAAAAAGCCTTTGATCCAATGCCAAAAACCATGTCAAAAAGCTTTCTAGAATTGGAAAAAGTCTTTCCCCACTTTTGCCATTGGAGATGCTCTAAGCTCTTGTTAGTACGTGAAATGGATTCACTTAACGACTTTTTCATTTATCTTGTATAACGTGCGTGTAGTACGATCGAAGACAAAAAGTTGTAAGTTGCATTTTTAGAATGAAAATAAAAAATGTGAAACCAGAACATGTGATTTTTACTTAATGTGTGAGCTCAAACCTTTGTTTCATCTTATTGGGGAGGTCCACCAAAACATCTCTCAATTAATTGGCTAATATAGACATTTCTTCTAACCACTTAATTTAATAAACAAGCCATTAAGTATCCTAAAACATGTTATAGATAATCCGACCCACATATTACACAAACACACACTCATATACACAAGAAAAATGATAACGCCATGGCGCACACCATCGATATATATTTTTTTTATGTAAATATGTTTGTTTTTATGTTTGGTATTTTGTGGTTCGTGATATACTATATTATTAAGAATGTTATGTATTACTCCTTCCGTCTCATTTTTATTGTTCACGTTTTCTTTTTGGGATGTCCTAATTTATTTGTCCAATACTAAAAATAAATAGAGAAGTTTGATCAAGTTTACTATATTACCTTTGTTTGAAATTAATATTACAAACTTTAAAAAAGACTTTAATTAATTAACTAAGGGTAAAACTATCATTCTGTCAAAAAGTAAGAAAGATAAAGCATTAATAAATGCACTTTTTTAAACTGTGTGTTTTTTGTTGGGGGACAATAATTTTGGGACGAATGGAGTATTATGTTATATATAGGATTTGTGTTGAGGAAAAAAAAGTTGACATAACAACATTTTTGCTACGAAACACACGGGTAACTTGTCACCCCCACCGAGTCATGGCCATTGTTGAGGTAAATTTACGTGGGCTACTTAGGTTTGGTAAAAGTGACCTCAGCGGTGATAAATATCGAGTTCAGATTGGTTCCTTCGGAGCTTAATCCTTCGTCTCCTAGCTGAAAATAAGAAAGAACACCGTTAGCTCGCCCTGAGGTGTGAATCCGAGGCCAACTCCGGCGTGAGAGTAAGTATGATTTTTATGAGATAAATGCGGAGAATATAAAGTATGGTCCGGAGTAGGTGTTGTGTGTATCGTCTTTAGGAAATGAGCCCTTCCTTTATACTATTTGGGATTCACTACAAGACATAACTGTGGGGCTCTCTCTTGGTACAAATTGTTAGCCATGTGTGATACTAAGGACTGTGGTCCTTCACGAGGACTGTACCTTTGTCGGGTTGCCTTTAGGTACCGTTGCGCTAGGACAGAGCTAATAACTTCGGACCTGATATGTCCTTTGACATACTAGCTTCTCCAGAATTCTAGTGGTGACTCTGGACCTAACTTGTTCTTCGACAAGTCAACATCTCTGGAGCGTTTGTTTTGTTTAGCCCGTGTTAGTTTGGCAGAAGTATCTAAGCCAGATTTATCCTTCAGATATTTCGGGGGAGACTATACCTCATCATGTCCCCCCAATCTAGTATCTGCCAAGCTAGCTTATCAATGCTAGACTTAAATGTATTTTGCGTCATTAATGTCCTGCTTTTGCGAACGTGGCTTGTTTTTTGCCCATACGTTTTCTTTGCGACGTGCCATGTAATAACTTCTCAATCGCCGTGTCCTTTCCTTCTTTCCCTATAAATAGCAACCCTCTTTTTACTTTTTGTTTTACTCCCGCTATAGTAATAACACATATTGTTTCCTGAGCTATCGTTTTTGCTTGCTGCCGTTGCTTACCTTGCTTCGGATTCTTCCCTTTCCTAGGTACCTTTTTCTTTTCTTCTTATTTTTTTAATTATAGCCAAAAAAGATATGGATCTATACCATTCTCGACTTACCCCGTATGATCTAAATGATTTGATCATCAAATATAAAATACCCCATGATCTCCACCCTCGACTACCCTCCGAAGACTTTGTGGTGTCCGAGCTTCCGGACGATGCCATTGGTATTTATCATCGGATGTTTGATTTTTCTGGTGTTAAAATTCCTTTTTCATCGTTTCTTTTGGCCCTTATCAAACATTACAGGGTCCACTTCTCTTAACAAGGTCCCTCGGGTCTTAATAAGGCCATTACCTTCGAGGTGTTGTGTCGGTCTTTCTAGATACAACCGACGGTGACTTTGTTTAGGGTTTTTCAGACTTTGTGTAAACAAGGTGATTGGTTTTCATTTGCCAAGCGTGCGCTCCTTCTCCAGTCTGTATTGATGACAATCGCTCTTGCATAAAGCATTAGAAGAGTGGGTTCTTTTTTATTTATTGGCGGGCTATTCAAGATGCTATGGTTTAGAGACATCCGGACGCAGCTATTGACGATCCAAGGCCTGTTGCTGGTTCTTTTAACATGGATGATGTGCGCCGTCTGAGTGCTCATGTTATAAAGTTGAGGGAAATGCCTGAGGGTGTGTTAGTTTTATCTGGGTTGACTCGAGTTTGGAAGAGTCGTATATGTGATCCGGTGCTTCAGGGTGCCGATAGAAATGGTACGGGGGGTGGGTTTAACCATTTTGTGTTATATCTTTGGCTTTTGTTGCTTACATTTATTGTTGTTTTTCTTTTCTACAGTTATGGGCATTCATGATTTTCTCTGCCTTCCTGAGTAGACCGGTGCTGAGGTCCAGGAGAAGCCTCATCTTGATGTTAGGTTGACCCTTTAAAGGCTTCCCTTTTACTGCACTTCTCCTGCTGCGGTCGATGTTGTTATCCCGAATCCTACTCTAGAGGATCTTGTCGTTGGTACCCTTAGTTCCAATATTCTTGCTAAGGATGAAGCTTCTCAGAAGCGAAAGGCCTCTACTTCTAGTACTACTTTGAGCCATGTTGCCAAGTGTACTAGGTCTGCCCTGGCTCAATCGTCCGGTATTACTATTCGCCCTAGTTTGTTTGTGGGCGACTCTGATGATGAAAGTGATGGTGATGATGATGCATGTGTTGAGATTCCATTGGTTACTCCTCTTCGTTCTGCTGCTGTGATCTCTTCCCTAAGGAACCAGGGTCGGAGCTTCTTAATGGCTTGTTTTCTTCTCCCCCCCACACTGTGAAGTCCTAAACACCCAAGGTAATTGTTTTTTATTTCTAGTTTGTTTTCTCCCTGGTCATCTTTCTTTGTCTTACTGTGTCTCTATTTTGTAGATTCTCGTGGTAAGGGCATCATGGTCGATGATGCTGCTACACCGTCCATTGGTGTGAGCTGACCGAGACCATCCTCCGACCCTGTTCCTTCGTTTAGGGATGTGTCCGGAGATGCCATTCATGCGGATTTCTTTCCTTTTTATGCTGGTCCATATTATGCCACCTATCCTCAATATGGCGTTGCTAGGAATTACAAGTTTACTCGTGAAGAGTGGGATGATCCGTACCGGCCTACTTTCGGGGTTCTGACTAAGGAAGTCTTTAAGGATCCTGCTATTTGCAAGCTGTGGTAGATCAGTTTCCTACTCCCGGTGAAATGGTCTGAGTTGAAGAGTTGTTTGAGGATCAGTTGACTGTAAAGATGAGTGTGCTACATTGTATGATGATGTCTCATGGTGGTGAACTTCTTGCTCGTTATCGTGGTTTGCTTTAGTCTCATCATGAGTATGTCCAGTCAACGGATTCTAGGCTGAAAGGTTATGAGGAGAAGGTTGTTGGTGCTGCGGGGTTGGAACTTTAAGTATCTACCCTGAAGAAGCAGGTTTTTGGGCTTAACGATAAACTTGCTTCCTCCGATGCTTCTTTTGCCAAGTCCAAGGCTAAGGGAAAGGAGAGGAAGAAAAAGATCAAGTCCCTTACCAAAAGTTTAGATAATCTGTATGCCGAGGTGGCTCGTCTATCTGTCGCTATTAATCAGGCCACTGTGCTTGAGGCTTAAGAAGGTATAGGAGATCTTTGCTTAAAAATGACTCCTCTGGAGTTTTCATCCTTCTTCCGTGGCCAGTTCCAAGATTGGGTCAGGAAGTTTCTTGCTTCTGATGAGTTTAGTAGAGTTCAGGCTGAACTCCTTTCTTTGGCTGCCAGTGCTGGATTTAAGCCCGGTTTGAGTATGCATCAGACTAAGGATGAGTTTACTACTGTGTTGAAGAAGATGTCTAATTTCATGCCTGGTGCACAGGATAGGCTTGCTGAAGACTCTCCCTTGTTGCTCGAACTGATTATCCTTTTAACATAGATTTCTGAGCATGCCAAATGAACTCTTTCTTATCGGTTATCCTTCAGCTTGAGCCTAAAAAATTGCTCGTTCTGGCCAACGTCCACCTTCAAAGGATGCTCGTATTTCTCCTCAACGCCCCCCCCCCCCCTCAAGGGATGATCGTGTTACCACAAAGGAGTCGACTGTAACACCTACTTCTAAATCCTTGGAGTTGTCTGCTAATATTAATCTTACTGCTTCCGCTGTTGCTTCTGAGCATAATGAGGAGATGGTAAATGCTGAGGTTGACGGGTCAGAACCAAAGATGACTGATGACACTGTTGCTGCTAAGTCCGGATATGCGTTTGTGCCAGGTATTTTTTTCGCTCTTAAGGATGATGTAGAGTTGGTGGAGGTAGGGTCGGGGCGTGCTTCCTCCGGCCTTAATGATGTTGTGGTTGCCCTTTCCGTTGGTGAGAAAGGTGATGGTTTGGTTCCCTCTTCTGCTGCTGGTGAAGAGGCTGCTCCTAACTCCTCTAGGGTTTAGACTTAGTTTTTCCTTTCTTCCTTTTTTTTGTAAGTCCATTTTCTGTTAGGGGGCGCGTGGTATGCCGGAGAACACTTGTTGCTCCGAGCTTGGGGCAAACTGATTGTAGATGTATGGTTGTCCATCCAGTGGATCCTGAGTCATGCCACCTGCCCTAGGCCGAATGGCTTCTGCCTTGGGACTTGTAGTATAGCTGGTCAAGCCACCGTAGGTTCAATGGGCTAAATATTGCTTTCCATTTTTGAAATCGTACTATCACGCCTAGCTTTTGGACTTGCCTGGTTACTAGCTTGTTAAGTATTGTTTTGCTTTCCTTTTTAAGTAACTGCTGATCTTCGTTCGGTTACATTACCGGCTTCGTTCAGCCTTGTAATTAGTTACTTTGATACATGTAATTTTCTTTTTTAATGTAATCTCACTCTTGGTAGCCGGTTTGTTTCTCATAGCTTGTTGAATGTTTATACCTTTGTATCATAGCACTTTGCATTGGTTATGCCACAAACGCCTTATGTTTCCTCCCTTTATATGTTTTTTGTATGATCGGACGATTCACTTGCCCTGGACAAACCTCATATACAGAGGCAAAATGTTTATTAGCTATGTTCGTACACATTACAAGTTGCTCATATTTCTTTTCCCATTAATTGTTACATGTTCTCTCCACGATGTTGTTGTTCATCAGAGTTGTTTGCCCAGAAGGGGGTGATCACTGTGTCTCCTCCTTCGGCCTTATGCTAAAGTTTTCGTGTTTAACTTAGCCTTCCCATACGTGTTTGTTGAGGTAAATTTACATGGGCTGCTTGAGCTTGATAAAAGTGACCTCAGCTGTAACACCCCCAAATTGGGTCGCAACAGAATAAGGGTCCGGGGCGTGTTTATTCAATGTATATAAATTAAGATATATTTAGATCGACCAAAAAGTCGTTTTAAAACCGATACATTAGATTTTAACTAAAGTATTTGTTACATAAGCCCAAGCTTTCACTTCGGTAATTTACAATACTTTCTACGGCCCATAACTTGAGATACAAAATGTATGCGACAAAATATTTAATGCATGATATCCAAATCAAAACAACCAATGTATCCCTTGCACCTTAGTGCTTATTGACCTCCTAAAAAAACATTGCTTTAAAACCTTATAATAATGTTGGTGAATTCATAGGTTTGATAAAGCGTATAGGTAGACACAAGATTTCCCAAAGTGTATGATCATGCAAAAGTATGCAGACTTCATATAAATGTAATTACGTTGCCCCTAGCCTCATGACATGTAGCTCAACATAAATGAATTACCCATTAATTAATGTCCTCTACATTGCCGGGGGTGATGTTCTAACCCGCAACATCATAGGTTCGACATGGTATACGTTCGTTTGTCCGTGATAGCTAATCACCGACGGGATTGTCAATCCCTAAGATCTATTCTTAATCATTCGCGCTACTCTTCCAGTATACTGACAGTTCATTGATAATGGGCTCACTTCGGGTTATCGCTATTAGGCTAATACGTGCTAATCATAATGGTAAAACGTATCCACTTGTGTCTAATTATAAACAATGCATGTTTCTCATCCCCAAAAACCTATTAAAACAGATCACTGTAAATCGTGGGCCTATGAACTTCTCCTTGAGTGAGCGTCATATCAAGTGTTATCACAAAAAATGCGTCACGGTATATGATTCGAGTCATCCATTTCCATTATAGGTCATATAAGTACTAATCACATTTGGTAACGACTACCATTATATAATTCTATATAGCTAATCACCATACTAATTGTTTTAGTGAAATCAATTTATAAAGTGTAATCTGTTTTCACAATATATCCTTTAGTAAACAATGGCATTACTTATCGTTTCAAGTTGTTTCTTTCGCGTGACTTTTGTCCATGTGTTAGTATTAAGTCGAGTTATCAAAATTTGGCATTTTCATATTTTTAGTCCTCTGATGAACAGTGATTTTTACTGTTCATGCCAGTTATAAACTTATTTTTATAATTTTAATTAACGTAAAACTCGTAAATGTCGAATTTTATTCGTTATAGCTCCGTTTTTAGCGATTCTTTCGAGTACGTCTTTGTTATTAAAGGTTCTATCATATTAATAATGTTTTCAAAATTCTATTTACTGATGTGAATAGTAACTCTTATAAAAATAGTTTTATAAAAGTATTTTTATACATTTAAGTATATAATCTCGCGTAATTCATTACTCTTTCGTTATTGATCCAAAAATTATGATCCAAATTGTATTAGAATCCTAAAATCATTTGTGATCTGTGAAAAATACTAAACTTTATATATCATAAGTATTTGATAACTTGTTTTTATAAAATTTACTTTTATAAACCCGGTATTAACGTAAAACGTATATTTGCCGTATCTTTTTCGTTATAAGGCGGTTTTTCGAGTTCTTTACATATTTGGAATCGTCATGAGATGTATTATCTTTATAAAACATAATATGGCTGTCACCATACACGAACCAAAACAGCCCCTTTGAAATCAATGTGTATACTTGTTTATATAAGTTGTTTTATATACTTTTCAACTTAGTAACTTACCACAAGCCTTTTATAACCATATATATCATATGTCTTACATATATTAGTGTCCATAGGTCCATCATTTGTCCAAATGTTCAAGATCACAAGTTCTTAACAAGTCATTTACAACACTTTTACTTGTAACTTATTAAGTAAACTTTAAAAACCCTAATTTGTATATACACTTTTTATACTTAAACCATCATGGTACAACACTTATATATCCATTTTAACATGATATTACCAACAACATAACATATGTAAAAGTGTACAAAACCATAATCACAAGTAAAATTCCATTTTACATGTTAACATTCCCTAAATGGTGATTAACTATATGAGCATCATATACACATAAAATCATGAAAATGAAAAGATGAGGGCTTTTAGATAACCTTAGAGTGATGTATGATGATGAGAAATATGCTCTAAACCCTTGTTTAGATTTTAAACCCTAGCTTGCAAGATTTGAAACCCTAATTAACCACAAAACCCTAATCTTGCAATAACTTGCTTAAACCTTGCAAATGCTTAACCAACCCTTCAAAACACCTTGAGGTATCTTAATATTGATGTGGGAATTACTTGGTATTATGTTGGAAAATAATTTGTATGATTATTTAAGGGGGTTTTGTTTGTCATGGCTATTAAGAAGGAAAAGGGAGAGATTTTGTTTGATTTTGCTAAGGAAATATGATGTGTGTTTATATCAATTAGGCTAGTCAGAGTACTTGAAACTCTTGACCAAGACCAAGAAAACAATGGGGAGGAATTTAAGGAAGCATAGTGGTTAATGTTGCTAGTTGAAAGACATAAGGTTTAATGAGGTAGTGTTGTACAAAGACCAAGTGGGAAAGTTTGTGTGTTTCTTGACCCTAATGTTGTTGTTGCCGTGTATAGGGGGGGAGAAAGACCAAAATGTGTGTCTTAGATATTTGTACACAATATCTACTTATACTTGAAAGTTTAAAGTCATTATATAAGGTGTAGTTGTATATAAATGGTAACATGTAAATTTTAGTTAGTTTATTTTTATAAACCATATGACTAACATTGTTAACATGGGTAAAGTTTAATAAAACTTTGGGTATTGGGCATAAAAATGGGCATTTGTTGAAGTGTAGATTAATTAATGTGGTTCCGGGTATGCCTAAACGTAATTTTATCGCGAAACGTACACAATTTACGTAACCAATAAAATAAAATGAACAATTGTTATTTAATTAATCACCTCAAATACTTACTTAACACTTGCTTGATGTAAACATTTAATTGTTTGATGCCCGTTTACATTGAATGATCATTTTTAGCTTACGCGATTTAACTTAACGATTACGATTAAAAGCAAACGCGTACAATACTAAAAATACATAGTGAATTTATTGACGACGTCAATGACCCTAAAACACGGGGTGTTATATCAGCGGTAATAAAGATCGAGTTCAGCTTGGTTACTCTGGAGCATAGTCCTTTGTCTCCTAGCTAAAAAAAAGAAAGAACACCGTTAGCTCGTCCGGGGTGTGAGTCCGGGACCAACTCAGGCGTGAGAGTAAGTACAATGATTGTGAGTTAAAGGACGAAGAATCATAAGTTATGCGTCCGTAACTGGTGTTGTTGTACGTCCTAGGAAAATGAGCCATCCATTTATACTATTTAGGATTCGCTACAAGACATAACCATGGGGCTCTCTCTTGGTACAACTAGTCGGCAACGTGTCCTTCCAAGGATAGTGGTGCTTCACAAGGACTGTACCTTTGTCTGATTGTCCTTTGACATCGCTGCATTAAGGCGGAGCTAATAACTCCGGACCTGATATGTCCTTCGACATACCAGCTTCTCCGAAATTCTAGTGGTGACTCCGGACTTAATTTGTCCTTCGACAAGTCAGCATCTCTGAAGCGTTTGTTTGGTTTAGCCCGTGGTAGTTTAGTAGGAGTATTAAGCTTTCATTTCTCCTCTGGTGTTCCGGGGGAGACTGTACCTCATCATATCCCCCCCAGTCTAGTATTTTCCAAGCTAGCATGTCAGTGCTAGACTTAAATGTGCTTTTACGTCATTAATGTTCTGCTTATGCGGACGTGGCTTGCTTTTTGTCCATACACTTTCTTTACAACGTGTCAGGTGATAATTTTCCAACCGTCGTGTCTTTTCCTTCTTTCCTTATAAATAGCAGTCTCTTTTTTTACTTTTTGCTTTACCCCTGCTTTAGTAAAAACACACATCGTTTCCGGGGATATTGTTTTTGTTTTTTGCCCGCTGCTTACCTTGCTCTGGATTCTTTACTTTCCTACGTATCTTTTTCTTTCCCTCTTACTTTTTCAATTATGGCTAAAAAAGATACGGGTCTATATCACTCTCGACTCACCCCGGATGACCTAAACAATCTGATCATCAAATATAAAATTCCAGATGATGCCATTGGTATTTATCATCGGATTTTTGATTTTTCTGGTGTTTAAATTCCTTTTTCTTCGTTTCTCCTGGCCCTTATCAAACATTACAGGGTCCACTTCTCTCAGCTGGGTCCTCTGGGTCTTAATAAGGTTATTACCTTTGAGGTGCTGTGTTGGTCCTTACAAATAGAGCAGACGATGACCTTATTTAAGGTTTTCTAGACTTTATGCAAACAAGGTGATTGGTTTTCATTTGCCAAGCGCGTGCCCTTCTCCGGTCGTGTTGTGACTACCGTTCTATGTATGAAGAATCTGCGTAGAGTGGCTTCTTTTTAATTGATCGGCGGGCTATTTCGAATGCTATAGTTTGGAGACATCTGGACGCAGCTATTAATAATCCAAGGCCTGCTGCTGGTTCTTTTAACTTGGCTGATGTGCGCCGTCTGAGGGCTCATGTTATAAAGTTGAGGGATATGCCTTAGGGTGTATTGGTTTTGTCTGGGTTGAGTCGAGTTTGGAAGAACCGTTTATGTGATTCCGTGCTTCGGGGTGCCGATGGAAATGGTATAGGAGGTGGGTTGTAACTGTTTTGCGTTATGTCCTGGCTTTTGTTGCTTACATTTATTGTTGTTTTTCTTTTCTACAGTTATGGGCATTCATGATTTTCTCTGCCTTCCTGAGTGGACCGGTGCTGAGGTCCAGGAGAAGCCCCATTTTGATGTTAGGTCAACTCTTCAAAGGCTTCCTTTTTACTGCACTCCTCCTGCTGCCGCCGATGCTGTTATTCCAGATCCTACTCCGGAGGATCTTACCGCTGGTACCCCTAGTTCCAAGATTCTTGCTAAGGTCGAAGCTTCTCAGAAGCGAAAGGCCTCTACTTCTGGTGCCACTTCAGGCCATGTTGCTAAGCGTACTAGGTCTTCCTTGGCTCAATTGACCAGTAGTACTACCTCGTCCGCCCAATTTGTTTATTAGGTGCTCTAAAATGATGATATGATGATTCATGTGTTGAGATTCTGCTAGTTACTCCTCTATGTTCTACCGCTGTCACCCTTCTTCAGGGAACCAGGGTGGCAGCTCTGCTGCTTCTGCTACTGAAGGTTCTAACACCCGAGGTAATTGCTTTTGATTTTTATCTTGTTTTCTTTGTTGTCTTCTTTCTTTGTCTTATTGTGCTTTTATTTTGTAGATTCTCGGGGTAAAGGCATTATGGTTGATGATGCTGCTGCACCATCTGGTGGTGCAAGCTGACCGAGATTATCCTCTGGGCCTGCTCCTCCATTTAAGGATGTGTTCGGTGATGCCATTCATATGGATTTCTTTCCTTTCTCTGCTGGTCCATACTATGCCACCTATCCTGAAGGTGGTGTTGCTGGAAATTGCGAGTTTAGTCATGAGGAGTAGGATGTTCCATATCGACCTACTTTTGGGGTTCTGAATAAGGAAGTTTTCAAGGATCTTGTTGTTTGTAAAACTATGGTGGATCAGTTTCTAACTCCTAATGAGATAGTCCGGGTTAAGAGTTTGTTTGATGATCAACTGATTGCGAAGATGAGTGTGCTTCATTGTATGATGATTCCGCATGGTGGTGAGCTTTTTGCTCGCTATCGTGGGTTGAATCAATCTCACCATGAGTATGTGTTATCAGCGGACTTCATGCTAAAAGGTTATGAGGAGAAGGTTGCTAACATGGCTGGGTTGGAACTTTAAGTGGCTGCCTTAAAGAAGCAGGTTTCTGGGCTTAACGATAAACTTACTTCCTCCGATGCTTCTTTTGCCAAGTCTAAGGCTAAGGGGAAGTAGAGGAAGAAAAAGATCAAATCTCTTGGTAAAAGTCTCGATAATTTGCATGCTGAGGTGGCCCGTCTTTCCCCTGCTCTTAATCAAGCTACTATTCTTGAATCTGAAAGGGATGAGGAGATCCTTCGGTTGAAGACTACTCCTCTGGAATTTTCGGCCTTCTTCCGGGGCCAATTCCAGGGTTTGGTCCAGAAGTTTCTTGCTTCTGATGAGTTTAGTAGAGTTCAAGGGGAACTCATTTCTTTGGCTGCTAGTGCTGGGTTTGAGCGTGGTTTGAGTATGCATCGGACAAAGGATGAGTTTGCTGCGGTGTTGAAGAAGATGGTTAATTTCATGCCTGATGCTCAGGAAAGGCTTGCTGAAGCTTCCCCCCTTGTTGCTCAAACTGACTACGCCTTTCTTAACAAGATTTCTGAGTATGTTGTTAAACCTCTATCAGTTATCCTTCAGCTTGAACTTGAAAAATTGGTTCGTCTAGCCAACGTTACCACATCAAGAGATGCATGTGTTTCTCCTCCTGTTGCAAAGGAGTTGACTGTGACACCTGCCTCCAAATCCTTGGAGCTATCCGCTAATGTTGATTCTATTGCTTCCGTTGTTGCTTCTGAGCATAATGAGGAGATGATAAATGCTGAGGTTGACGGGTCGAACCCAAAGATGACCGATGATACTATAACTGCTAAGTTCGGACATGCTTTTATGCAGGGTATGTTTGTCGTTCTTGATGATGCTGCGGAGTTGGCGGGTGTAGGGTCGGGGCGTGTTTCCTCTGGCCTAAATGACGTTGTGGTTTCCCTTTCTGTCGGTGAGGAAGGTGATGGTTTAGCTCCTTCCTCTGTTGCTGGTGAAGGGGCTGCTGTTGACCCTTCTAGGGTTTAGATTTAGTTTCTCTCTTTTTTTGTAAATCCATTTTCTTTTAGGGGAGGGGCGCGGTGATATGTCGGAGAACACTTATTGCTCAGAGCTTGGGGCAAACTGACTGTAGATGTGTTGTTGTCCATCCAGCAGATCCTGAGTCATGCCACCCGCCCTAAGCCGAATGGCTTCCCCCCGGGACCTTTAGTAAAGCTGGCCAAGCCTTTGAAGGTTCAATGGGTTGTATATTGCTTTCCGAAGCAGACATCATACTATCATGCCTAGCCTTTGAACTTGTCTGGTTATTAGCTCGTTAAGTGTTGTTTTACTTTCTTTGTGTAACCACCGACTACGTTCGAATGATTGTATTGTCGCCTTCGTTCAGCTTGTAATAGGTACTTTGTAATATAATTTCCCTTTTAATATAATCCACTCTTTGGTATACTGGTTTGTTTCTCATAGCGTGTTTGTAATGTTTATACGTTTGCATCTAGCACTTTAGCATTGGTTTATGCCCCCAAAACGCCTTATGTTTGCTCCTGTTATATGTTTTTTGTATGGTCCGGACGTCCTCATATACCGGAGCAAATGTTTATTAGCTATGTTCGTATACATTACAGGTTGCTTGTGTTTCCTTCCTCATTAGTTGGTGCACGTTCTCTCTACGACGTTGTTGTTCATCGGAGTTATTCGCCCGGAAGGAGGGGATCACTGTGTCTCCTCCTTCGGCCTTATGCTAAAGTTTTCGTGTTTTAACTTTGCCTTCCCTTATGTGTTTCATGATTATGGGGTAAGTGTGTTCCTTTATTAATATCTGGAGGTAGCGAGCCATTCGGAGCTTACCATGCTTTGTGTTTGCATCATTGTTACTTATCCAACATAATTTGACTTTATCATGCTAAGGTAAAAATCAAATACTTAAATATAAAAAGAGAATGGCCCTCCAAGGTAAGCTAATACTTTGAAAATGGCTACCTCGGAAGGGTTACATAGTGCTATTAGACATATGATGCGATTACAAGTCCGTTTAGTTACTCCCACTAGCTTCATGGTTCCAGTTTGGTTTTGTTCATGGTGCATTGTTTGATGCTTTCACTTTCTTGCTGCTGCTTGTCTCTTCTACCGATGGTCTTGTTTTGATACCTACCGATACTTCCTAGTTGAGGATTTCTAGCTTTATAGTTTCCAACCCTGTTAACACACTTGCTTTTAGGTTTAAGATTTTTGGGAGATGTGTGATTCAGAACCTGTGGAATGGGACCGTTGCATCCATAATTCCCTCTTTTTATTTTTCTCTCCTTTTTCGTTGCTGGTGTATGGTTTCCTTCTACCTGAGCAACCAATGTTAATGAATCAATGAAGACATGCAAGTCCTTCACACCTTGATTAGCAGAGGCAGCTAGTCCTGCCAATAGTGCTTCACAATCCATGGCATAGTTGGGTGCTTTAAACTTTAGCCGGATGACATACGAATACATCTTTTCTTCAGGGCTGACCAGGATAATTCCGACGCCCAAACCTTCTTCAATTGCTTCTTTGCCTAGGTATAATCTCCAGGCCCTTGGTGTCAGAGTTGATTTTGCGTGGAGTTTCTTGCTTAGATTGAGTGTTCCCCTTCATTTGCATCTGGTATCCTTTCTACTTACTCTCCTTGACCAAAGAACTTCCTTATCACTGACCCTTCAACCTCCTTTCATTGGACGTACAAGATGTCATATGTACGTATCTCGGTAGCCTATTTTCCCAATCGTCCTTCTCTTCTGGAAAGCTTTAGTGTTTCTTCCATTGGTCCATCATTTACCACTTTAACCTTATGCTTTCTAAAGACTGTTCTCGGGGATCTTGCTGTGTGAATTAGTGCTTGCACCCTTTTTTCTGTTGAGGTGTAGCATATTTTCATTCCTTGCAGCGGTAGGCTTACATAGGAAATAGGTATCTGGATTCCTTCCCTCTCTACCAATAGCACAAAACTTATTGTCTTGTTTCTTTGCCGTAGACATAGCATCGGGTCGTCTTCTTCTTTTGGAATGGACAACGTTTGCAACTTGCCTAATTTCCTTTCGATCCTTCAAAGAGCTTCTTCAACTTCATTTATCTAGCTAGATTCTTTTGTTGTCTCCATCCTTGTTCGGGCCTTACGTATAGGGTGTTTCAGCTCTGCAAGATTCGGGATGAACTTGCTAATGGCTGTTAGTTGTAGGAATAAGTTTCGTATTTGATTTGGACTTCTTGAGGTGGGGTTTAGGATGATTGCATGTATTCTTCCTGGGTCTGCTCTTAGTCCTTCTTTTGTTACTATGTGGCCGAGAAACCTTCCTTCCTTCACTCCGAACGAGGACATAACCGGATCGATCTTGATGTTCACTCTTTTTAGTTTTCTTAGTGTTTCTTCGACATCTTGAACCATGTACAACTCACCTTTGCTTTTTATTACTATTTCTTCCAAGTGTATTTCCAAATTTTTTTGTCCTCTTTGACCGGCTAAGATCTTTTCCATCATCCTCTGAAGTATCGGAGTTCTTTAATTCTTTTGGCATATAGGTGAAACAATATACTCCTTCTTCCGTATGGAACCCGACCTTTTCTTCGTCATCCTCTGCCATTCTTATTTGGCTATATTCTTTTGGAAGTCGGAAGAAACATTTGTACGGATATCCCATTAAAGATGCTAGCTCTTCCCCTTCCTCCGGAAAAGGATACATGTCCTTGGCACAGGCTTTGTTATGAGTAGAGTAATCCACCTGTACTTTCTAGGTTTTATTTGCTAGTTTGATTGGTATCGAATTGGTGATCCATTCGTGGTGTCGAACCTTTCTAATTAGTCCTTCCCTTAACCAGCGAAACACCTTTTCTTTCAGTGCTAGTCTTCCTTCAGGTGCCATAGGTCGTCTCTTATGGGCAACCGGTTCGGCAAGGGGATACATTTTTAATTAATGCTCCATGACGAATCGCAGAATAGCTGTACTTTCTGATCTGATCCGTGCGAATACCTCCATGTTTTCCCGTAGAATATCTTCCAGTAACTGCTTGCAATTGGTTGTCAACGTGGCTCCCATCGTCACGTACTGGTCTGGACGTTCATGGCTGAGGGTGGCCACTTCTTCTGCATCCTCTTTGTTCTGTGTTTTTTCAAGTAACATCGGGCCCGAACTAGGCCCTCTTTCGGAGTTACTTTTTGATTTAAGGATTACTTGCTCCCTTATCCTGGACATTTTCTCTTCACGTTGACGCCAATGCACCTCCTTCTACGAACCTTGTACCTTTTCTAGATGTTTGAATTCTCGTAGAGCCTCTCTACTGGTTTCCATTGTTATGACTCCATGGTTAGTGAGGAATTTAATCTTGGAGTGGATGGTAGAACCTATTGCTCCGAGACTTCTCATTTTGGTCCTTCCTATTATAATGTTGTACGACGAACGAAGTTTTATTATTGCAAACTCCATTAGCACCGTCTTACTTCTTGCTTCCCTTCCCATAGTTACTCGAAGATCTATTACCCCTAGGGGGTGATATGTTTCTCCCGAAAACCCTATCATCGAAGCCTTGCACCTTCCAATTCTTGACCTGATGTTGACATCAAGGTTTCTAAAATAGTGTTCATACATGATTTCTAACGAACTTCCACCGTCGACAAGGATCCTTCGGACTTGAATTCCTTTTGTTATTCCTTCTAATATGATGGGTTCGTCCATCAATTGACTCCGGGTGATTGCTAGGAAGGTGAGTTTATTCATTAGACAGGACGTTCCTTCTTCAAAAGGTCCCTTGCGACTTCCTTCTTCCCTTATCATGTTTATGACCTTCACATTGTTCCTTCTTTGGTTTACATTCCACTGATTATTCCGGTAAATGTCTTTCACTAGATGAGCCAATTTTCCCGAGGCCATAACTTCCTTTATTTGCTTCTTTAACTGATAACAGTCGTTAGTGTTGTGGCCTCTGTCCTCATGGTAGTCACAGAATTTATTCAAGTTTTGGTTTTTGAGAGTTTCGATCAAAGGCGGTGGTTTTAGGAAGCTTACACTTTCCATGGAGAGAATCTTTTTTGGAGACTTGGTAAGCAGGGTGAAAGTATATTTTTTGGGATAAAGAGTGTATACTCCCATATTCCTTCGTGCTTCACTCGGGCCGCCCCTGTTCCTGGCTTTTTTGGGTACTCCAGACCATGTCGGACGAACATACCCTTTGTCCTCTTGAGAAGGACGGACCATTTCTATTGACCCAGCAGCCACTTCTCCCCTAATGAAGCCCTGACCCTTTCAAACAATTCGTCCACCGTTTTGGGTATTTTGTTATTGAGCTTTTTGACAAGTTCTGGATGACCATGACCGTGCATAAAAGCTGAGATACGTAGGACCGGAGGAACTCCCTTTATATGTGAGCTTTTAGATTTAAACCGGTCCATGAAAGCTTGGAAGCCTTCGTTCTGTCTCCTCTTGATGTTGTGAATTTCTGTTGGGTCTTTGGCATATCTCTTTTGTTGTGAAATATCTTCCAAGAACTTTTGGCTTAGTTCCTCGAAATTGTCCACACTTTTAGGGTCTAGATCATCAAACCAATTTTGTGTCGCTCCCCCTAGGGTTTGGTAAAACATTTTGCACCAAACAGGCATCGGCCATTCTTCTTGCTCGGCCGTCGCTGAGAAGATACCTAAGTGATCCCCCAGATCCTTATTTTCTTTATATACTCTGATATTCCGAGGGAGTTTTACCCTCCTATGATATTTGAAACGAGTGATTCTTTGGGTAAAAGGAGTGGGTTTAGGCCTTTTGTAGGGCGAATTCAAGTCTTCATCAGCGTCTTCCGAACCGTCCTCATGTTCGGAGTCCGAGCTTATCTCTTGGTGTCCGGAACTTTTTCTTGTATATTTGGATCTTTCCCTTCTTGCTTTTTCCTTGGTTGTGCTCCGGTCTTCTAACCTTCTTGACCTTCTTAAGTGTGTCGGTTCTTTATTCTTAGAGGGAGTCTTTTGACTTTTACTGGTAGAGCGGGTTTGTCTGTGGGTATCGGATGTGCCAAAGGATTCAAGAGAGAATCGATCAGAAAATCCTTTAGCCAGTGACCTGGCCGGGGCTTCTTTGTCAAAATCAACAAATGCAAGTTTTCTTGGTGTGGCTTTCATCTTGGCTTGTTGGTCATGCTCTTTGATCATGGTTCTTAATACATCAATGTTTTCTTTGATGAAGGCAGGAGAAGGAGAAGGGGTTTTTTGCGTTTGTAAGACTGGTTCGGTAAGTCCCCCATGGGTTTTCGTTCCTACGTCCCTTGTAGCCGCTCCCTGAAATTCCCCCTCCATAGGCTGCGAGTCAACCATGCCTCCTTCGGTTTCTTCTTTTGGGTAGATTGGAATGCCGAGCCCCACAAATGGCGCCAAATGTTGAGGTAAATTTACGTGGGCTGCTTA
>BQNB010082635.1:3200-29273 GCA_026074375.1 Tanacetum coccineum
ATGAGCGGCAAAAGTTGATGATAATTTTTGTCGCACATTTCCCTAAGAATCTCGTCAGACATAGGTTCCTCAAGACCCTGGGGACCATTCCTTCCCCCTGTGTTCCTCACGGCGGACGTGGGATTGTTTGTGATTTGTTCGTGAGTGATCATGGTGAGTTTTTAGGAAAACGTAGTTACGTAAGCGTCCCACGGATGGCGCCACTTGTTAGTACAAAATTCGTGTTGGGCTTGGTAGAGTGTCGAAGTCCTTTGTTAGGCTGGGCCTCCAAATGACTTGAATGTTTAATCTTGTACTAGAGCAAGAGAAGTGATGATTTTCTGCATAATTAAAAGTAAACCGTTAGCCTTAGCGTGGGGACGGACCCCACGATTAGACTCCGGCGTGAGAGTAAGTATTCATATTGTCAGAGTATATGTCAGAGAGAATAAGAATAATTGTGTATCTTTTAGGATGTATTGTGTCCTCTATTTATAGGTGTCTAGTACTAGGGTTTCCTAGTATTTCAGTTACTTTAGTAGTGGCCGGAGTGGGTCCCTTGTCGGGCAGGGATCCGCAACAATCATGTAGAATGGACGGATCGTCCTATAGGTGGATCCGCGGATGGATGGTTTATAATTGGATCCGCGGACGGATGGTTTATAACTGGATTCGCGGACGGATGGTTTATAACTGGATCCGCGGACGGATGGTTTATAACTGGATCCGCGGACGAATTACAAGGTTTAGGGCCAAGGCCCACGCAAAATTGGGTTTTACTATGGCCCGTTATTGTCAAGTTTAGCCCATAAGGCCGAGTGATAATGTGGCCCAAGCCTAGAGGCTTGGTTTACCCATTATACGTCATCAATACTTTTGAGCTTTTTAGTATGGAATGCATGTAAATATACATTTACAAATGGTCTAAATGAAGAAAAAAAACTCAAGTTCCATAAGACTTGTAATCTCTAGGAGACAAGTATTTTTGATATTAGAGCCCGACTTGAAACTCTACTCAAGTAGCTTGAGCTTGATTCGGTCTAAGTATGTCAAGTTGATTCTGAATATTTTACAAGTCATTCTCAAGTAGTTTGCGAGTTATATATTATGTCACGTTTACGGTTCTACACCCTTGTATGCATATATGAAGAATAGTTGGGGTGTCTAAGATTGGTTATTTAAAAACTTATTGGCTAGTAACAAGCTTGACCTAAGCGTTAAATTTTAATTTATTTCCAACAGGTTGCAACTTGGGCATTCTACATGTCATTTCCCGGCTCTATTCTCAATTTCTCATCATCATATTTTATATATTGTCTTTCGAAAATAAAGACATATTGATGACGTATAATAGGCATACCAGACCTCTGGGCCTGGGCCGTATTATCACAATAGGTTCTGGGCCGATCCAAACAAATAATCGGACCAAAACTAAACCCAGTGCCACACTGGCCACGTCCAGGATGTAATAAAATGGACGCGGACAGGTTGCAAGCCGCTTCCGCAAACCACCTACGGAAGGTAATCCGCGTCCGCAAACACGATAGTAACGGAACCTTACCCGACAAGGGTCCCACTCCGGCCACTAACGAAATAAGTGAAATACTAGGAAACCTAGTATTTCACTCACCTATAAAAGGGACATTTGACACATCAAATGGTACGATTTGTCTAACTCTTCTCAATACACACACATACTTCTGACATGATTTCTTACTTTTACGTCGGAGTCTAATCATGGGGTCCGTCCTCACGGTAAGGTAACGGTTTACTCTCATTTGTGCAGGAAACCATTTCGTTACATAGTTTAGTACAAGATCTAATCCATCAATAGCTTATTGGCCTGACCCAATAAGCGTCCCAGATCCATCTCACACCCCGTCACACATTTTATACTAACAAGTTGGCGCCATCCGTGGGACCGTTTACACAACTATGTTCCTTAAAATACTCACCATGAGCACACATTCAGGGCCCTCACCTACCGCACCCACGTCCGACGTGCGAAACACGGTAGGAAAGGGAAAAGAAGCATCACATGGAAATTTGAATGGGCCCGCATCCGACGCAGCCCTTAGGGAATATTTTGATAAGCATTATAACCAGTTGTTACCGGTCTTAGCTGAGAAAATGCACCAATAGAGCGCACAGCAAGAAAAGCTCAAGGCAGTGAAAGCTCGTCTTAACTTTGAGGAGGTCTCACAGCACTCCAAGTCAGGGACACCTAGAAGGAGAAGGGACATCAAGAAAGGGCTCGGATCCAAATGTGTTCGCAACATTTCTGGAAGTCCTGAACCAAGGCGCGGCCGATCCGAATCACCAAGGAAGAAAAATCCGAAAAGAAAACCGGTATTCAAAAGACAGGAGAAGGGTGTGTTCCACAGGCTAGGAGACAAGGAGAAGGTTATGTTCGCATACTCGAACGATTCACGGCATCAGTCGTACCACATCAGTCACAAATATACTGAAATCTGTTACCAAAGTTCTCGCTCAAAGAGAACAGAAATAATCCCCAAGAGGCGTCACCATGCGGTAACAGAAGGATTCTTAAAAAGTAAAGATAGTGGGGGAGGGTATTGGAAGTCAAGATCAAAAAGGAAAGGTCAAGTGTTGAGGACAACGATCTGTCCCAACCACGGGTATGTGAAGAGACAGATCCTTTTACCCCTTGAATCCGTTACTTTGATTTTCCAAAAACCCGAATGCCAGTCACATCAAGATATATGACAGAAGCGAAGACCCAGAGGATCACTTAAAAATCTTCCAGGCGGCCGCAAAGACGGAACGTTAGGCGATGCCAACGTGGTGTCATATGTTCAATTCCACACTCACCGGAAATGCAAGAGTGTGGTTGATGACATTCCCCCAGAATCCATTGATAGTTATGACGACTTAAAGAAAGCATTCCTAGAGAACTATCTCCAGCAAAAGAAGTGCATCAAAGATCCGGTCAAAATTCACCACATCAAGCAAAGAGATGGGGAATCCACGGAAGAGTTTTTGCGGAGATACAAGCTCGAATACAGGGATGTGAAGGGAGATCCAGAATGCATGAAAATCTTATGATTTATGCACGGAATCACCAACCCCGAATTAATCAAACGTCTACATGATAAATTTCTAAAGTCGGTAGCTGAAATGATAAGGGTGACTACAGCATTCCTCAGAGGTGAGGTGGCGGCTTCTAATCATGAGCGAAAGAAGTCATTTCCGTCATGGAAACAACAGGAAGCTGGACAGAAGCAAAACTTCAAAAAAGAAGGCTTCCGAAACTAACCAAGGTTAGAGCGAAAGCAGGACAGGTTCACCCTTCTCATAAAAACACCAAAAGAAATTTTGGCTTTAGACAAAGGAAAGTTCAAACCCTCTCTGCCAGTGACAACCCTGGTAGAAAAAAAGAATGCTAGCAAATTCTGTGAGTTCCACGGGGAAGTAGGGCATACCACTGACAAATGCATGCACCTAAAAAGGCAAATAGAGGAGATGCTTAAACCAGAAAAGCTGTCACATTTAATCAAAGAACTAAAGCAAAGCAATGGGAAAGATCAGGCAAAGGCAGCAAAAAAAGGGAAGCTTCAGGAAAGGACAAGCCACTGGTAATCCTGATGGTACAGCCATAGCAGAGGATAGCCAAACAAAGGATTACCCAAACCTTCTCTTTGGAGTCAGTGATCTCATTCCCACCTTTAGGGGAGGAGGATAGGATAGAGGGTCCAATGATTATTGAGGCTGAGATAGGAGAACATTTCGTCCATCGCATGTATGTGGAGGGAGGCTCCTCTTTAGAAATCCTGTATGAACACTGCTTTTTTTATGTTTTTTGTGTCTTTTATTTTTTTTTTTTAGTCTTTTTTGTTTTTTTTTTTTTTTTTTTTTTTTTTGTTTGTTAGTGTTTCTGTTTCTTTTTTTTTATTTTTTTTTGTTGTTTTTGTGTTTGTTTTTTTTTTTTTGTGTTTTTTTTTTTGTTTTTTTTCTTTTTTGTGCGTTTTTTTTGTTGTTTGTTGTTTTTTTTTTTCTTCTTATTTTATTTGGTTTGGTTTATATTGTCTAACTTTTTTTAAAGTTAGCAGAGTGAAATGTTGTTTTTATTTTGTTTTGTTTTTTTTTTTTGATTTTCATGTTTTTTTTTTTTTTTTGTAATTTTTTTTGATTGTTTTGTTTTTTTTTGTTTTGTTTTGTTTTTGTGTTCTCATTTGTTTTTTTTATAGTTAGCTTGGTTTTTTTTTTGTTATTTTTTTTGTTTGTTTAAGTTTTACATTTTTAGTATAGATGGTGTATTAATTATTTTTTTTTGATGTATTTTTTTTTTTTGGTTTTTTTTTTTAGTTATTTTTTATTTTTAATTTTGTTTTTTTTTGTTTTTTGTGTTTTTTTTTTTTATTGTGTTTGTTTTTTGTTTTATTTTTTTTGTTTTAGTTTTGTGGTTTTTTTTTTTTTTTTTTGGATTTTTTTTTTGTTTTTAGTTTTTTTTGTGGTTGTTTTTTATTGTTTTGTGTTTTTTGTTTTTTTTGTTGTATTTTTTTTTTTTATTTTTATTTTTTTTTTTTTGTGTTTGTTTGTTTATTTTATTCTCTCTTTTTTTTTTTTTTATTTGTTGGTTAATAATTTTTTTTTGTTTGTTTTTTGCTGGGTTATTTTGTGTTGTTTTTGATTTTTTTTTTTCTTGTTTGTTTTTTTTTGTTATTTTTTTTTTTTGTTTTTAATTGTTTGTTTTTGTATATTGTTTTGGTTTTGTTCTAATATTTTTGGTTTTTTTTTTTTAGTTTTTTTTGTTTTGTGTTTTTTTTGTTATTTAGTTTTTTTTTTTTTTTTGTTTTTGAGTTTATTTGTTTATTTTTTTTTTTTTTTTTTTTTGTTTTATATTTTTTTTGTGTTTTTGTTTTATTTTGTGTTTTTCTTGTCTTTATTCTTTTTTATTCTTTTGTTTTTTTCTTATTTTTTTTTTTTTTTTTTTGTTTTTGTTTTTTTTTTGTTTTGTTTTTTTTTGTGTTGTTTTTTTTTATTGCTTTTCATGTTTTTTTTATTTTTTTGTGGTTATTGTGTTTTTTTTTGTTTTTTGTTGGTTTTTTTTTTATGTTTTGAATTTATTTGGTTTTTTTGTTTTTCTTTTTTTTATTTGTTAGTTTTTTTTTTTTTCGGTGTATTTTTTTGGTTTTTTGTTTTTTGTTTTGATTTTTTTTTGTTTTTTGGCTTGTTTGTTTTTCTTTGGTTTTTGTTTGTTTTTTTTTTTCTTTTTTTTTTTTTTTTTTTTTTTTTTTTTTTTTTGTGTTTTTGTTTTTTTTTTTGTGTTTTTTCATTGCTGTTTGTTTTGGTTTTTTGTTTTTTTTTTTTTTTTTTTTTTTTTATTTTTTTTATTTAGTTTTTTTGTAGTTTTTTTTTTTTTTTTGTTGTGTTTTTTGTTTTGTTTTAAAGTTTTTTTTTTGTTTTTTTTTTAGTTTTTAGTTGTTTGTTTGTTTAGTGCGTTGTTTTTTTTTTTTTTTTTTTGTTGTTTTGTTTAACTATATTTTTTTTTGTTTTTTTTGAGTTTTGTTATTTTTATTTTTTAGTTTCTTTTTTGTTTTTATTTCTGATTTTTATTTTGTTGTTTGTATTAGTATGTAGTTGTTTTTTTTTTGTTTTTTTTTATATATAAAATATTATGATATAGTTTTTGTGTATTTTATTTTTTAGTTATTAAATATTGTCTTGTGTTTTTATAATTTCTAGTTTAGTGATTTTTTTATTTTAATAACGATATTACTGTTTTATTATTATTTTTTATTTAGTTTTTTTTTTTTATTATTTTTTTTTTTTTATTTTTTTTCTTTTTTTTTATATTGTTTTTTTATTATTTTTATTATAGTTATTTTTTTGGTTTTGATTTATTTTATGTCTTTGTTTTTTGTGTTATTTTATTTTTTGGATTGGTTTTTTTTCTTTCGTTTGGTTTTTTTTTTTTTTTATTTGTTAATTTTGTTTTTTTGTTGATTATTTATTTTTTTTTTTGGTATTATTTTTTGTTTTTTAATGCTTCTATATTTTATTTTTTTTTTGTGTGTTTGTTATGTGTTTTGTTTTTTGTTTTAATGAGCGATATTTTTTTTTTATCTTTTTTTGTTTTATTTTTGTTTGCTTAATTCTTTTTTGTTTTTTTTAGTTATTATTTATTTTTATCTTTTTTCTTTTTAAGTTTTTTTTTATTTGTTTTTTTGATTTTTTTATTAATTGATTTTATTATAATTGTTATTTTTTATTTGGTTTGTTTTTTTTTTTTTATTTTTTTTTTCAGTTTAATGATTTTTGTTAGTTTGTTTTGAGTTATATATTTTATTTTTTTTTTTTTGTTTGTTTTTGTTTTTGGGTATTGTTTTGTGTGTTGTTTATTTTGTTTTTATTTTTTTTTTTTTTGTAAGTATTGATTTTATTTTTTTTTTGACTGTGTTCTTTATTTGTCAAATTATTTTTTTTATTTCTTAGTTTCTTTTTTTTTTTTTTTTTATTCTTTTTTAATTTTTGTTATGTTGTTTTATTTATTAATTAATTAGATATATAAAAATAATTTACTTGTTCAAAAAAAATTATATAAATAAAAGTTTTTTTATTTGCATTTATAATTAAGTTGTATATATTTGTTTTTTTATTTTTTCATCTAGTTTTTTAAATTTGTATTTATTTTTTTTTTGTTGTTTTGGTTTATTATTCTTATTTAGAAAGATATTAAATTAAAATTAGAAAATAACAAATAATAATTAATAATTAGATTGAAAGATAAAAAAAAAAAAAAAAAGAAAAAAAATCAAGATTTAAATGAAAAAAAAAAAAAAGAAAAATAAAAAAACAAATAAAAAAAAGAAAAAAAAAGAAAAAAAAAAACAAAAAAAATAAAAAAGAAATAAAAAAAAAAGACTCAAAAGAAAAAATAAAAAATGAATACAAAAAGAATAAAAAAAGAAAAAAAAGAATTAAAAAAAAAAATAATAAAAAAAAAAAAAATAAAAAAAAAAAAAAAAAAAAAAAAAAAAAAAAAAAAAAAAAGAAAAACATAACAAAGTAAAAAAAGAAATAAAAAAAAAGAAAAAAAAAATAAAATAAATATGGGAAAAAAAAAAAAAAAAAAAATATAAAAATCATAAAATTTAAATAAAAAAAGAAAAAAAAGAATTAAAAAATAAAAAAAAGGAAAAAAAAAAACAAATAAAAAAAGAAAAAAAAATTAAAAAAGAATAATAAAAAAAACGGAAAATAAAAAGAAAAAGAAAAAAAGAGTAAGAAGAAAAAAAAAAAATAAAGACAAAAAAAAACATAAAAAATAAAAAAAAAAAAGAAAAAAAAAAAATAGAAAAAAAAAAAAAAAAAAAAAATAACATAAGAGATAAATAGAAAAAAAAAAAAAAATAAAAAACAAACATAAAAAGAAAAAAGAAAAAAAAAAAAAAAAAAAAACTAAAAACAAATACATTGTTCAGGCATAGGCTGCAAAAAAGAGGTCATTCTAATTCCTCACCGATAAGTTATAGCAAAACGACTATATAGAGCTTCAGGATCTAAGGACAAGCCACTGGCTAATCCCTGTGGTACAGCCAGAGCACGAGGATAGCCAACAAGGATTACCCAAAACTTTCTCTCTTGAGTCGTGATTCTCATTCCCACCTTTTAGGGGTGGAGGATGGTACAGAGGGTCCCATGATTATTGAGGCTGAGATAGGAGGACATTTCATCCACCACATGTATATGGACGGAGGCTCCTCTTTAGAAATCATGTATGAACATTGCTTTAATAGATTCTGCCAGGAGGTCAGAAGCCAAATGGTCCCAGCAGCCACACCACTGGTTGGGTTTAGTGGAGAAATAATATGCCGTTAGGGCAAATATCATTGCTTGTAAAGATAGGCAATGAGGAACACTCAACTTCCGCATGGATGAATTTCATGGTTGTAAGGTCACCATCTCCATACAACGGAATCATAGGAAGGCCAGGAGTAAAGAGGATCCACGCAATCCCATCCACAGCTCACGGAATGCTAAAATTCCCAATGACAGGTAGAACGGTCACATTACGGAGCAGCAGGATTGTCCTACTAGAGTGCACAATGGTCTCGGGACCAGGAACACAGCAACCTGTAATCAACCAAGTCATAGAAGAAAAGATTAAGGTAGCAATCCACCCATAGTATCCAGAACAAACTATAGCAATAGGCTCTACCTTAACAGAAGAAGGGCGAACGGAGTTGTGCGGTCTGCTAAGACGCAATCTTGACATATTCTCCTGGAAGCCAGCGGATATGACTGGATTCTACGCCACATAGCATAGCACAAGCTAAATATTCATGAAGGATGTCTACCCGTTAGATAAAAGAAAAGGGGGCAAGCACTTGAGAGAAATAAGGCAATCTACGAAAAGGTGGAAAATCTGGTAAACGTTGGTATCATGAAAGAAGTCCATTATCACAGTTGGATATCAAATCCGGTGATGGTAAAAAAGCATGACGACAGCTAGAGAATATGTGTGGATATCAAGGACTTGAACAAAGCATGCCCCAAAGATGGTTATCCGCTACCGAAAATAGATTGGAAGGTAGAGTCCCTTTACGGATATCCTTTCAAATGTTTCCTGGACGCATACAAAGGATACCATCAAATAAAAATGGTAAAAGAAGACGAGGAAAAGACAGCATTTATCACAACCCAAGGAATATTCTGTTACGCAAAAATGTCGTTCGAATTAAAAAATGCTGGAGCAACTTATCAACATTTGGTGGATAAAGCCTTCCAAAAACAAATCGGCCAGAACTTGGAAGTATACTTGGACGACCTAATCATTAAAAGCCGCACGGAACAAGAAGTAATCAAAGACATTGAGGAAATGTTCAAAACCATCAGAGAGATAAACATGAAGTTTAATCCCAAAAAATGCACCTTTGGGATGAGAGAAGGCACGTTTCTAGGATACAAAGTGATTACTGACGGATTAAAGGTATGTTCGAATAAGGTAGAAGCGATCCTCAGTCTGCCATCTCTAATGTTTTTGAAGGACGTGCAAATACTAAATGGAAAGCTAGGAAGCCTCAATAGATTTTTGTCTAAGTCAGCAGAAAAATCATTGCCATTCTTCAAAACTCTAAATAAATGCACAAAGAAAAGCAACTTCCAATGGACTACGAAGGCGAAAATGACATTTAAACAAATGAAAAAATTAATAGCAGAATTGCCTATGTTAACCGCACCAAAAGAGAAAGAGAAATTAATCGTCTACCTAGCGGCTGCAAAGGAAGCCATCAGTACAGTCCTAATGATGGAAAGGGAAAGGGAAACAAGTGCCCATCTACTTCGTCAGTCGTTTATTACAAGGTCCGGAAATAAATTACACCCCAATGGAAAAGCTGATACTAGCTCTGGTAAGTGCTAGCAAGCGACTAAAAAGATATTTTCAGGCACACACAATCATCGTAATCACAGACCAACCAATAAAGCAGATACTGTCAAATCCGGAGGTTACAGGAAGACTGCTCAAATGGAGCTTTTAGCTAGGAGAACATGACATCCATTATAGACCAAACATCAGTCAAGGGACAAATTCTAGCGGATTTCATTGTGGATCATCCGGAAGATGACCCCTCGGATACACCCATGGAGGACAAAGAAGAACTTTCGGATCCGTGGATATTGTTTACAGATGGATCATCATGCATAGATGGTTCTGGAGCCGACCTAATACTTACGAATCCAGAAGGAGCGGAATTCACATATGCTCTAAGGTTTAGGTTCGACCCTACTAACAACGAAGCAGAATATGAAGCTTTGATAGCCGGCCTCCGAATAGCAGAGCAAATGGGTGTAAAAAATCTTCTAGAAAATGTAGATTCTTGGCTTGTGGCTAATCAGGTCAATAGATCTTACATAGCAAAAGAACCAAGCATGATCAAATACATAGAGAAGATCAGAGCCCTTACCAGCGCTTTTAAGGAATTCTCTATCAAACAAGTACCTAAAGGAGAGAACAAAAAAGCAGACGTGCTAATCAAGATGGCATCTACCAGTTTTGCCCACTTGAGCAAACAAGTACTTGTAGAAGAACTCAAAGAAAAATCAATAGATGAAAAGGAAGTGCTAGCGGTAGTAGAAGAAGAAGGATGCACATAGATGACTCCAATCTATGAGTACCTCGCGAAAGAAATTCTTCCAGAAGAAAAGAGAAAGGCAAGAGCCATACGCCGCAAGGCCGGTAGATATACCATGACAAACGGAATCTTGTACAAAAATTCTTTCCTCGGACCATGGCTACGCGATATTGGGCCCCTACAGGCAAACTATGTTTTGAGAGAAATCCATGAGGGGTCATGCAACATGCACGATGGTCCAAGATCTGTGGTGGCGAAAGCTCTAAGATCAGGGTATTACTGGCCAACTATGCACGCAGACGTCAGGAAATTGATAAGGGAATGCAATAGTTGTCAGGTTCACCGCCCTGTGCCAAAGAACCCACAACAGAACTTGACCCCCCATTATATCTCCATGGCCATTTTACAAATAGGGGATTGATATAGCCGGACCTTTCCCGGAAGGCCTTGGAAAAGTCAAGTTCCTAATAGTAGCAATTGATTACTTCACCAAGTGGACAGAAGCAAAACCTGTGGCGACCATAACGGGGGCCCATATTAAGAAGTTTATGTGGGACAACATAGTTTGCAGATTCGGTTTGCCAGGGGAAATAATATCCAACAACGAAAAGCAGTTCAGGGATAACCCATTCAAAGATTAGTGCGAAAAGCTATGTATGCGCAAATGCTTTGCTTTCGTTAAACATACGCAAGCCAATAGCTTGGTGGAAAAGGCAAACAAGAGCTTAGGTGAAGGAATCAAGGCACGGTTGGACGAAAGAAGCAAAAATTAGATGGAAGAGATTTCACATGTCTTATGGGCACATTGTACTATGATCAAATCAAGCAACGGAGAAACACCATTCTCACTTGCGTATGGAACGAAAGTGGTGATCCCAGTAGAGATTGGCATGCCAACCTTTAGAATTGCTGAAGTTTTCATGATAAAAAAATGATGAGGCCCTGAAAATCAACTTAGACCTTTTGGAAGAGAGAAGAGAGCAGGCAGCAATCCAGGAAGCAAAAAGCAAAGCTAAGATGGAAAAATACTATAATGCCAGGGTTCGTAACACACGTTTCAAGCCAGGAGACCTTGTCTACCAGAACAATGAAGCAAGCCATGCAGAAGATGGAGGCAAGCTCGGACCTAAGTGGGAAGGACCATATGAGGTCACGTAAGCATTAGGCAAAGGAGCGTACAAGCTCAGAGACCACAACAGGAACATCCTGCCGTGAACATGGAACGTCTGCAACCTTAATAAATGCTATGTGCTTGAAATGTAAGCACATCTCCCACGTAAGATAAGCAGCAGAGGGGGTACTACCTGAACTTATTTTCTTATTGGAATGTCTTTAAGTTTTAATTAATGAAAAAGTGAAGCCTAGCTACCTTCACGAGTTTTACTTTAAATTTTTATTTACTTTACAAAGTTATTTGAATGTTACATGAATTGGTAAGATGTGCACGCAAAGGGACATGATCCCGTGTAAACATTATTATGTATAATAAAAGGATCAGTAACCTAACAATCAACTTAAGTACATAAAAGGTATTGCAAGCCTGGTACTGGGAAAATGACCCGCAAGCATTTTACTAAGACTATCATCACAAACATATAAAAGTGATATTAAAAGATAGCAATCGAAACATATTAGCAAAATATAAAATTGTTAAGTGTTACATCACGGACATCATTGTCTAACCAGCGGTCACGAACATGACCAAACATACAAATTGTTTAAGTATAAACACCACCACAAAAAGGCCACACACGGCCGCAGTAAGAACAGTAAAGGAAATAACAACCATTCACCACAAAAGTAGGCTCAACTCACCACAGCTGGCTCTGGTGTCGTGTCTACTTCTTCTTCCTCAAATATTATAGTATGAGGGTCTTTATCACGTGGTTCCGCATCTGAGACTTGATAATCGGATACGGAAAAAGGAGGAACAACACCGGAGGACGCAAAGGTTATAGAAAGAGTGGTAATGGGTTCAGCAGTGGCAGGAATAGCAGAAGTACTAGCTTCGCCAATTAAACTCTTTAAAGACAAAGGCTCGACAAGAGGAATCATAGCATCCGTGAGCGACAAATGTTTCTTCGTAATCTCCCCCTAACCCTTTGAACGCGCGAATGAACGACTTAAAGGGAGAAGGATAAGGAAGTATCCCCAAGGACTATGTCGTCTTCCGTCCTATGGATAGGGAGCATGAGTTGTTCTAAGGATGGTTACAGTTCTTCCGCTCTGGGGATCTCAGCTAAAGGTCCCTCCAAACGGAGGGAATCCATAAGATCAGCCATGCATGTATCTTTTTTAGCTTTAACACGGAAAGCAAAGAGAAATCCACAGTGCGGAGAGCATTTATGGCATCAACATACTTAGCTACTGCGGAAGGATCATAGGCTTCGATTACAGATAGATATCTTTTAGCTTTCCCATGTTCAATCCCTGCTTTCATGCCATCTTGTATACCCTTATTAATCGCACAACCGATGTTCTCCCCCAAAGCACGAAGATACTCGAAAGACTGTAAGCACTTAAGAAGAACAATTTTAAGCCTATGAGCCAGGATCCACTGTGTAGGTGATTTGATAATGAAATAACATATTATTAATAATTAAACGGAGCAGATAAATCACCAATCAACGGATCCATAAAGTCATATGATTAATCAAAGTTAAAACAAGAAAAGTAATACCTTTGTAGTGTGATCGGTAGAATCAAATGGTGACCTTCACTTTAACATGAAACACCCAATGAAACCAAGTGATCAAAGGAGATCACCTCTATGATGTATCCCCACTATACTTTCTTGTATACCAAGTAGATGCTAGTCTTAACCCCGTAACCTTGTAAGACACCTTGAATAAACTAGATTCAAAAGTTGGATCAAGAAAACAAAAAAAACTCACTGTGTTTTGTTTGTGTGCCGTGTTTTATAGAGAGAAAAGAGGAGTAGATAATTGTTAATTAGTTAATCAAAATAAATGAGAGGTTATCACTTATTCATTTGCCAAATTTAACTTGATCTTATCCCTCTTTGTTTCTCTATAGTGGCCGGCCACCCATATGGGTTTTAGTGGGCTTTCCTAAACTTTTCAAGTCCAATAAATTAAGTACACTACTTAGTTATTAGAAGCCCAATATTGATCCCGAGTTACGTAGGTTATTTATATACCGTAAATACAATAAATACGATATATAAAATGGTACCTCAGTGTATATGTGTGTGACCCCATAGGCTCACATGTGTCTAGCCGTATAATTATTTATTATGACACGAGCATACTCCAACAGCTCCCACTTGCGCACGTCATAATAATCAAGTAATTATACAAGCAAAGGTTAGCGTCTAGCAACACGCCAATGCCCCTAGAAACATATGAGGATAGTTTCTTAAACATCTCATTTTAAATGGTTTAGATATCAATCATCCTTTTGTTGCCAATACTATGTTGAACATTTTGACATGGATCATAAGTCATTCTTATGTTTAACAATTATGTTTCTCGATATAGACATTGAACAAGATTACCAAATTAATCAATTATCATCTTAATTACATTTGGGTGCGGCCACACATACATCTGTTCAAATCATCAAGGGGACCAGTAGTATCTTTCTTTATAACATGTGGAGGAACAAATCTTATTTTGACTGTATGTGTCCATTATGTGTTTCATATCCCTCCTGAAAATGGCCTTTATAGCAGCCTTTAACAGGTTAGCATTGAACCATATCTAAGATTGACATTCCACACACACAAAACCTACTTGCATCTCAAGTCTGAGGATGAGAGACATAACCACTTGTGAGATTCTTTATTGATGACGATCCATGTAGTGAATACTTGTAGGTTGGGTTAGTTCAATTTCCATACAAGGAACAACATATGAGTTTGGCGGTATCATCCATTAATATTCATACCATATGAATATGACCAAAACACTCACATTTGCCTTATTTCAATGATACTCCCGTATCATTAACTGACAATGGACGATTTAGAATAAATAAGTTATTCATGGATTTAAACATGCTAAAATAGAACACAGTTGTATAAATGAAGACGATCATACCAGGTATATCAATTCATTGCTTAATACAACTGCTTAACGTTCTATTATCCAAATACTAAAAATAGATATACATGAGACTACTAGCAGGTCGAAATTCAATGTTCCTAGCATGATAAACATGTTTGGTATAAGACATTGACTTTGTAAGAAGTACCAACTAAGTTGTCATCTGAGTGAACTTTGAGAATACTTGTTTCAAAACTCACAAGAAGTAAACGTTTCAAATAATACGATGATTGTCATTTTGTATATGCATTTCATATGCTATTACAATAATACTAGCATCGCCACAATACATTACATAGGTTGTTTGAAGCAAGCAAAACCACATATATATGATAATCTTCTTAACAGCTTCCTAAACTATGAAGTATTCTTATTCTTTAATGAATAGTGCAACAATGCTTTCAATCAAGCAGGTCTAGTCAGCAGTATTATCATTTATGATGAAATCTCGCTATGACTAAGGTTGAGAATCATCTCAAGCAAAATAAGAATTAGTGTATAAACTCAACACTAATCTCTTTTTTAAAAATCTATAAACAATGAACATGTCTTTAGTCCTTTACAGGCCTTTTAGAATGTTCTTTTAATAGTAGTCTAATGACTTTCACATAGTTACTATGGTTGTCGATTCATCTTGCATTCATGCAAGTGTTACATTTAGTCTAATGCATATCATGACATACATAATGAAACTTTTAGCTAAACTAAACGTTTTCAAACATGCGTTTAACTCATCAGGTGAGATATAACTTTGAGTCTTGCTCAATGATGTGTCATGTTGTCTTAGACTTATTAATCGCGTATGTTTATCCTAATAAATGTTTTTTTTCCCAAGGTTGTATGTTTTATTTCGTATATCTCTCAATAGAAACATTATTCCAAACTAAGGATTAAAATCACGCTTAGGTGAATTATCATTTCCAATATGTTGACAACATATGAGATAAAAGAAAAACAAAACATAATGCTCTGACTAGCTTTAAGTTGTACTCAGAAGTTATGTTTGTTTCAATTAAAATTAAATTATTGATTTAAACTTAAGATTCTAGCTCCTATATGCATGCTCTAATCCATACTTGGATTTTTGCAGCCTGCACATTTTCTAAAGATAATTTGGATTCAAAAAACCCTTTGATTACACAATGTCCTCACAAAGGTAATCACTCAAGAAGGATTTTAGAAATCCAATTTCCATATTTAATATTCATGAAATCAAGTATGGTAATTAATATCTTTATTCATTTAACGCTCGCAAAGAAAAGAAGCTTTAATCATAGTCAATTGCTTGAGTATAAGTAAAAACCCTTACTACAAGGTGTGCATTTAAATGTGTACATTTCTGTCCATATTAGTCTTCTCCTAGAAGAACCAATTTCACCTCTCAGTCTTACCGATTGATGAAAGATCAATCAGATTCTAAAAATGATTTTCTTTCATGGACTACATCTCAACATTTATTATGTCGTTCGCTAGTGCGTTCAGAAGGTTGTGTATGAAGAGACTTTCTCCAAAACAAATGCTCCCACTTGCTTCTTGTAAGAGGAGACTTTCTCTAAAAACACAACAAGTCGAGCAACAATAAAATTATTTTCGTTTGGGAGGTATAATATGTAACACCCCCATTTTTACAATATAGTAGCGGAAGCTAATCTGGGGTATTACTTCATGGATACAACAATCATAAAAATTCAGAACTTCAGTTAAGACTTAATAGGAGTCTTCCTATTCCATAACCTGATAGTGTCTTAGTTACCTTCTTGATTGGAACCATATTGAGTAAACACATGGCTTTACTTATTTTTGTTAACCTTGATAAGATTAGAGGTAGGGTAGTTAAAGTTATTAAAAATCGAACAATATCAACAAAGTTTGATTTTACACATCAGACATACCATAGCGATGTGGTATTCTATGAGTAATGGGATTATGAGATAGTATCATAATTCCATAGATAACCTAAACCCTTTGCTCACATTCTGCCAATTTGGTTTTTCAAACATAATGGCATTAACAGTAATTTCAAGCCAATTGCATGCTATAACGTAGTAGTCTTAGAGAAGTTCAAGGACTTTCTTTATATGTCTTAACTAGAAGACATAACACGTTAATTGTTAACATTACATTATAAGTCTTTGAACATTTCAATGACTTCATATACATGTCGGGTCAAGGAGACATGACAAGTCAATTGCTTACTTTAAAATCTTAGATACTTGTCAAGGACTTTAATGTTTTATGGCTTTACAAGAAGTCTCAAGAGATTAAATAATAGTATGTGATTAGAGATCCAACTCTGCTCAACTTTCTTTTCATTACATACTTGTTATATGGATGTCTTTTACTAGAAGACACAATCATATTGGCTAAACCTTTACGAAGATATGAATGTGGGTATGTTATTAATTTCTTGACAGCTATTCTAAGTAGGGCCAACTACATCAGGTGTAGGAGTCCTAGTAGAATATTAGTTTTCTTACCTTGCGGTCAAGAAAAACCATTAGTCATCTTGTTATGTGTTGTACTTTGCACACAATTAAGATTTCTCCCACTTGTGCACGACCACAACACAATAATATACAAACAAATAGCATTATGAGTCAGTTACGATCCCTAAGACTAGTGGTTTTGAGGCCACCACGCTTCCGTATTTTCGTAATAAATAATATGACAATTCACAGATATGATAAAGTTTTAAGCAAAAACTAAATCACATTTGCATTATAATATATCTTAGAACTTTATGTTTAATAAGCAATCATTCATAAACATTGTATAATAGCTTTTAGGCAGTGACATCAGAAAAGCACAGTAATGCTAATATAATGAGATGCTATGATTCTTATAAAACTATGATCTTGTGTGAAAAAGTAATGTATTATTACAAGAACCAGCTAAAAAAAGAAAATAAAAGGGGTAACTTACAAGTGATAAGCGTTCATATCTCCCACTGAATTTAGACAACCTTACATGTATGTCTATATCAGATAGTAATAATGCATTGCTCCCACTGGAAAGACAACATTAATGGTGTCATGCCATTGAAGTGTAAGGTAAGCAATTTATTTACTTTTCTACTTATTTGAATATATGCACAGTTATCACTATGTGAGCCTCGCGGACTAGTAAACATGTACGTAATTTCACGGAAAGGCTAGTCAGAGTTCTACTATATATATGATGGACTACCATCAATGTCATTCATTAAGCTAAAAGTTTTTGCATGCAATCCCCCACTGACGTTACCCCAAGGGTGTGTAGAGACTTAGAAAAATTATTGAGTTAAGAAGAACTACTAAAAAACATGCTAATACTTACTTGTTGTTCTCGGTCGGGATTGTATTAGATTTCCAGGTTCTAAATCCTTTACAACGCATATAATTCCTTGACACTTCAAGACGAAGTCATTTGTTGTGTAGCGTGCAAGGAAAACAGATTTACGCTATTCAGAGAGTGCGATGCGAGTGCAGCATCGCGACGCCGGACGAGAAACGGCGATTTGGTCGCTTACAAGACAAATACGAATTCTTGTGGAAGAGTGGTGTGGCTTAGATAGATGTTATAAAAGCGAGACGGACAGGAGCACGATTGCGAGTGGGTGTGAGCTCGGATTTATCTTTCATGCTTATTACACATACGCTCTCTTCGCTCTAAGTGATCTTTATGTTCTCTTATTCTGCAGTCTCATACTTAACATCTAAGTGATCTGATATGAGAGACACACATTCTAGTTCTTATCTTTGAGTCCTCCTTGAGAACTATTACTCAATACAGAACTACCATACACACAAAACGCCTTTTGAACTTCCAGACCCACCATATCCTCCTATCGTAACCAGCGGGTTTCAAACTTTGGTGGACGGGGGGTGTACATAATGTCATTTATAGAATATTCAAAGTTCAATTCTGTATTTTTGATAATTAGCCTTTGCAAAGTTAAACTAACCCAAGATTATAAATCTAAAACAAGTTATAATTCTTACGAAAAGGCGTAAATCCTTATTGAATTCCACCATCACATCAGTTGATCTCTAGCAATGATAGATCAATAGTATGACGTTTACCAATTGCAAAACATGTGCATTTCTTGAGACCTATGGACTCAGACAATTTAACTGGAGAAACAATGTCAGCTGGCATGTTTATCCCAGTCCTTCCCCACCCAAGGGCCTCCTGCTTAACTAGATGTACATCCAACATCGAGAACAGGCTAAAGCTAGCTAGGTCTCTACGCAGAGAGAATAATCACCTTGGGTTTACAATTCACCTACGTTTCACGCAGAGCAAAAAGTAATTGCAAGTGATCTCAACCAATTGGACGACATGACTTAAATTTGTGACGGGTATAAGTTTTGATAAATATATGATCAAAAGGTGTGTACGATGAAGCATGCATTCATCCTTCATAGCACAAGTTAAAAAAAACTATTTTTAACTTAAGTCTAATACTTGTTTTTATGTATGTCAAGTTGTTTATTTTCATGACTAATATATATAACCTAGGTGGAATAAATATTTTTTTTGAACAATCATAGAATTAAATAACATCATAACATGTATTTAGTGTTTATTTATATAAAAATAAGGGTTTATTTCAAATCATAAGTTAAACTTTAAACTAAATCAAAGATTTAGTTTTTGCGAAAACTGATTTGTGTTTTATTTTTAGGTTTAAAAAAAACATTTGCAAGTTATTACCTCCAAGCGACATAAAAGCAAACCAAAACAATCACCTATAATATGCAAAGCCTCAACCGATGAAAAACCTATGCTTGGTCTCGCGAGCCATCGCGAGAACCAAGAGGTCAACTAAGGATTAACCACGCAACCACAAGGAAGGCTCCCACTTGCTCCAAGAACCATCATGAGCAAGTGAAACCCTTAATGAACATGATGCCTAAAACTGCCATAAAATTTCAGCTGACTTGACGGGTCTGAAACTCCTAGAAGGAATCTTCCCCAATCTGAGATCCAGTTGAAGAAATTGTAGCCCCATGAGTTGTGCACATGCTCCCTAAATTTTAGCTCCTAACTCTTTATAGAACTCCAATAAATCCACTTTTAGTGAAGGTTACTCCAGCAGCTCCGAATTTGACTTTATGCCATTAACTTTTGCGCCATTCGAATCCAAACATCGGTTACAATAATTTTATGATTAAATACATTTATCCTATCATCTAACTACTGTAAAGTGCCCAAACAATGGCTACAACAAAAATTAAAATCATACAAAAAGAAGCCGAAACAATGGCAAAACCCAAAACTGAAATTAAATGCAATATCAAGCGAATCAAGTCACAAGTGGTCATGTTTCATCGCTTGTGCATACACAACTAATAATACAACCATAATACATGTATTAAACAAGGATTTGTCTAAGTACCTGGCCTAACATCATGTATTTTCCATGAAACAAAATATTAACAATAAAGAAATGGTTTTAGCAAAATTCAAAAGAAATATAATTAACTAGAATTAAGAACCCCTGATTTGTACGTGTAACAAATGGCTTTAGGATCATTTAGTACGTAGATAAAAACCTTGATAAAAACCATATTAATTCAATAATAAAAAATCATCCTAATGTGGCTGATTTAAAACCGATTCATGAGCGTTCCAAAACCGTGCAATTTAGGCCCTTTTACGACGTACCCATAGACAAAACTATCTACAAAGCTTAGTACACTCACTAACAAATGGCTATGGCTTACACTCAAAACATCACAGATCATAAAGACCCTATTTCGTTTAATTATTTCCAAAAATTTGCCCTAGGGCTGTTTAATAATCTTCCTTTGATCCATCAAAAACACGCGTTTTAGCCATTTTTACGCACACAAACAGCATAAACATCATATGATGGCTTCATGATACCACTATAGTCTGATTTAAAAGATTATAATATAAAAAACATAAACACAGCGAACAACACCGATCCGCGATCCATAATGGGGGGGAGTCAAATGATCATCAAATTAAACAAAAAAGTAATACCTTTGTAGCGTATCGGTAGAATCAAATGTACCCGTCACCACTAACACAACACCCCAATGAAACCAAGTGACAATGGAGACCACCTCTATGATTATCCACACTTCCTTGTAAATACCAAATAGATTAACACCCCCATTTTTACAATATAGCAGCGGAAGCAAATCTGGGTATTCCTTTCATGATACAACAATCATAATCATAAGAAAACAACTTTAAAAAGAGAACGTTTGTTTGAAAAAATTTTAGTGTATCATTCATTATAATCAGAGTTTTTTAACAAAAATTGCAGGTCCCAAAATCTAAAAGTAATATGTTTGAATGATAACAGTTTCACCTTTTCGAGTCCATGCCACTCCGTTCCGCAACTTCTTCTTCTCTCTCACCTCTATAGATAAACATGCAGACAAAAAGGTCACGAACTACAAAGTTGAGTATGAAAATTCATAGGTTGAAAATTAATGATGAATACAATTATAATGGAAATATGGGCATTACTGGATAATTATCATGAGAACATTTAATATCATGAGAACCTATTATTCTTGAAAATATTTTGAATATTAATCATATTGTTGAATGCAAGTCACTATAATGGTAATAATTGCAACGAATACAATTATCATGGTAAATCAGGTAACATTATTTTTGCACCTAACTCATACATCAATACATTAACATGGAAATCGACCGTAGTGATATGGTTACGAAGACAGATGTCCCCGTGGAAAAGAAGGTTATCTATTAGGACAAATATTATGCGTTTGGCTACCCCAAGCATGGGTATACCAACAGGAGCCGTCACCCCCAATAGATCTATTCACAATATTCGCGTTCACTCGCAATGCAAGTAATTAATGATTCATGATATGGAAATAATGGCACTGGAAGCTACTTAGGCAATAATATATCTAGATAGCATACATTTAGAAAACACTTGCATTCATGGTTTATATTAGGTATCACAGGTTTATAAAGTATTCAAAAGATTGAAATATGGGGTTATGAATTCATTAAGTCTTTGAAAAGTAATCACATTGTTATAAGATAAACGAGTAAGTAAAAGAGTTTGTAACAAGCATGTATCCCCCTCGCGGGTTTATAAAACATGTAAATAAGTAAAGGCGAGGTTATGAACTTTACCTGGTAGGTAGATGTAATAAATATTCTGAAATGAAAGCTGACGACCTTATCACAATCTTAACCGGGGAATGTTGATATAGTAAAATGATAGTAAATAGCCACGTCACACAACCTGAGTAGAATATGTCAAGTCTTAGGAAGATTGTACTTTAGAACTTTGGTTTAAGAGTTATGAGTTTGATTGAAGAGTTTGGAATTATTGTATCACCGTTCGGGCCATCATATGTTAGAAGCCATTCTATAAACGTTTGAGGAGCGAGGGCACTTTAAATCGTAAACCCAACCACTCAGTCAGAACGTAATATCGAGATGGAACATCTTAATATGAAGCTCCCTAGTATTGTGGTACAATATAGCTTCCGGATGATCGGTTTTAAGCGTTTTATTCAATATCTAGAAATGTTAAGCACGAGAAGCGTTAATTAAAGTTATGTCATATAATGTTTTGGATATGATTTTATACTTTTTCAAAATGTTACATTTTAGACCCTGGGGTTTGGAAAATTGCAAATAAGCCCTTGGAGTTTGCATTTTTACGACTTTGGTCCTTCAACTTTGAAAGATATACCAAGTAAACCTTGGACTTTGAAAAGTGACATAATAGATCCCTGGAGTTATAACTTTGATAAAATGACACTTTTAGTCCTTTTAGTTATAAGTTTCCGAAAGTTACGATATATACCCCTTGCATGGATTATAATTACAAAACATGTCCAAATTGCCATGCAAGCTTAGTTTAACATTTCAATAGACATTTATAAGTTATAATAAACTAAAATATGAAGTTTTAACGCAACACAAGTTTAAAATAACGATTCGTTAAGCTAGGAAGCAAAACGGGTCAAATTAGGGTTTCAAAACGTAAACGCGTAGGTTTTAAGTTCAAATTCCTTCATTAATCAATAAAGTAGTTATTTTAACATTATTTAAGCATGATAGGATAGATTATAACAATATTTAACCATTATAACATTTAGTTTTAAGAAAAACGTGAAATTAGGGTTTCGGGTGTACGGTTTTGGATCAAAATGGAAAATGAGCATGAATTGAGTTATGAAACTTTAACAAGAGTATATTTAGGATCATATGAACATTATAAGGGTGTAGTAGCAGAAGTAGAACATTCAAAACCTGGGTTTGAGCTTCAATGATCAAAAATGGTGGAAATGGGTCGTTTCGGGTAGTATTTCCACTCGTACGTCTTGTATCTTGCTCCCGGGACTTCAAATCTTCAAAGCTTTGCTTGAATGATCTTCTTAGGTGATCCTAGGATCATAAGGAGCAGAGAAAGGTTGCTCACTTGGGTTATAGAAGGAGAAGGTGTGGTGCAAGTTTGAATGAAACATGTATGCCTCTATTTATACTCGAATTCAAGCAAATGGGTTAGGAGACTTTTTCCAAAAAATGTAGCAAGTGATAACAATAAAATGTATTCTAATTTGGAGGTATAATAATTACAACAGTTCTTGAACCTAGTTTTAGCTAAAACACGCTTAACATGATCTCAAACAAATTCAAACTTCATTAAGACTTAATAGGATTGTTCCTATTCCAAACCTGATGATGTCTTAGTTACCTTCTTGATTGGAACCATATTGAGTAAACATGTGGCTTTACTTAATTTTGTTAACCTTGATAAGATTAGAGGTAGGGTAGCTGAAGTTATCAAAAATCAAACAATATCAACAGAGTTTTATTTTACACATCAGATATACCATAGCGATGTGGTATTCTATGAGCAATTTGATTATGAGGTAGTATCACAATTCCTTAGATAACCTAATACCCTTTGGCTCACATACTTGCCAATTTGTTCAAACATAATGGCATTAACATTAATTTCAAGCCAATTGCATGCTATAACGTAGAAGTCTTAGAGAAGTTCAAGGACTTTATGTACATGTCTTAACTAGAAGACATAGACACATTAATCTCTAACTTTACGTTATAAGTCTTTGAACATTTCATTGACTTTACGTACATGTCGTGACAAGGAGATATGACAAGTCAATTGCATTACTTATAAAGTCTTTGACCGTTCAAGTACCTTAAGATTTAAGCCCCCCTTTTTTTTTTTTTTAAAACAAATAAGTCACACATATTACATAAAGTTTTTATTAACCACCGACTGTTAGCTTATAGTATTTTTAGTTAATTACATACTTCTTATTGATGTCTTTACAAGAAGACAATGTCTTTACAAGAGACAATGTCTTTACAAGAAGAAACACAATCATATGGCTAAACCATTTAGTGAATATATGAAAGATAGGTATCTCATTATTTTCTTGACACTAAAGTTCTAAGAGGAGCAACATTTTATCGACGTGTATAAGTCTCTAGTAGAAAATACTTTCGTACCATGCGGTAAGAAAAACCATTAGTTCATATTGTTTATGTTTACCTGCACACAATTAATATTTCTCCCAGTTTTCTTGTGCCGATCACGACATCAAGCATTATATACAAAATGAGCATAATATGAGTTAGGTTACGATCTGAGACTGTGTGTTATGAGTCCACCCACCATCTGTTTATTTGTATGAATATATGACAATGTCACAGATATGATATGATTTAAGTCAAAACTAGAATCACATTTGCATTACAAGTATATATAGAACTTTATTGTTTAATAAGCAACCGTCGCATAATTATTATATAGATAACGATTCAGGCAACAATATCAAGAAAGCGACAAGTTATCTAATAGAATAATATGCAATGATTCTTATAAAACTATGATGCTTCATGTTTAAAAATAATGTATTATTTCAAGACCAGCTAGAAATAAAGTGGGTCACCTATAAGGTGATAAGCTCATAGCTCCCACTGAATTTTGACGGAAATCCTATACTCATAATGAAAATCAAAGCAATCAATACATGTGCGTCTATATCAGTAGTAAAATGCATTGCTCCCACTGGATAAGACAACATTGAATGTGTGTCTATACCAATGAAGTGCAAGTAGTAATTTATTTGCTTTTCTACTCTTTGAATATCTGCATATTATCTCTAATGTGAGCCTCACAGACTAGTAAACATCTATGAGGAGTCTTTTATGACCCCTTAGATCGTTGTTAAGACTCATCCAGGATATAGTAACAATGATTAATAAACTTGCACAGCAGAATAATAACACAAAATCATAGTTACTTCAAGGTTTTCTTTATTCACTATATCCCCAAGATCAAATGATCCTTGGGGCTAAACTAACTAATACATAAACTAACTAATACACACGCTTTCTTTGGTGTGTCTAGACTCTCATTGGAGAGTTCTATGTTTCTGGATGCACTAAACCAGACGCCTACCTCTCTTTATATATAGAGATACAAGAAACCCTAGAGTACACAGGAAGCTAAATAATTTATCACATTAAGTCCTTGTTGTTTCATCTTTCTTTATTTATGCATATGTAGTTTAGAAATTATTAAATCTGTAGACCCAACAATGTACTTAGATATTTAAGGAAGTGCATCAAGTTCTACTATATATATGATGGACTAGCCATCAATGCCATTCTTTAACTTGAAAAAGTTTTTGCATGCAATTCCTCCTTTTACATTACCTCAAGGGTGTGTAGAATCTTAGGAAAGATATTAAGTTAAGGAAAACTACTAGAAAACATGCTATTAATTTCCTTTTCTCTTTCGCGATTTATTTGAAATTTCCATTACTAATCATTAAAATTTATATAATGTCTTGACGCTTCAAGATGTATCATTTTGGTAGCTATAGAAAACATGTTCTCTAGTTATCCAAATAAGTTGAGCAATTGTACTTAACCGCTTGATAATATAATACGATTTCTCAAGTAAGTGTGCTTTGAGTTTGAGTAGAATTAGAAAATTCAAGTATTCCTATTATAGCTTTCTCATACAAGTAGAAAGATAGGAATAAGTCTTTTTTTTACAAGGAAAGAAGACTTTGCCTTCCTCTAACAAAGAAAGGAAACAAACTATTGTTTACGATTTGTGTTGCATAAATGTCATTAATAGAAATTACAAAGTTCAATTTAGTATTTTCAATAATTATCCTTTTAAAATTAACTACCCTTGTTTATAACATAAAAAAATTAATTTTATGAAAGGCTAAGATCCTCATTGAGGTTTCACCATCACATCAGTTGATCTGCTAGCAATGGTAGATTCAATAGGTAGGTGACGTTCACCAATTGCAAGACTTGTGTAATTCTTAGACCGTATAAGACTCGTGACATTAGTAACCGAAAAACTAATGTCAAGCTAGCATGTTTAGTCTCATCCTTGCCTCGAGCCAAGGTCTCACCTGCTTAACTCAATTAAGTCATCCAATGCGAGAACATGTGAGAATATATATAGGTCTTACGCATAGAGAATAATCACCTTGGGTTACAATTCACCTAGGTCTCACGCAAAGTAAAAAGAAAATGCAAGTGTTCTCAACCAATTGGAAAGCATGACTTAAATTTGATGGGTATTATTTTTGATAAATACAAGATCAAAAAGTATGTACGAGGAAGCATGCATTCATCCTTCGTAGCACAAGTTAAAAACTATTTTTAACTTAAGTCTAATACTTTTTTATATCTTTTATGTGTGTCAAGTGTGACAACCCGCGAATTTCCGTTTAATAAAATAGCCGTTTCCGTTTAGAAATTTGAATTTTTAAATGTTTCGTTTAGCTTTACCGTTTAACTGGGAAGTTATTTTATTATTATCTGAGAATCGTCGCCGGGAGCGAACCGGGACACCAAACGTTGTAGTATTTTGGCAATAGCCATGTTTTTATGTTTTAAGGCAATGTTTAAAATTT
>BQNB010082636.1:0-29273 GCA_026074375.1 Tanacetum coccineum
ACATGCTTGAGTTAACGTATCTTTATAGTTCTTTGGTTCAACTGATGTGAGAAAGGCATCATAGTAACAAAATAAGGCTTGTTTATGGAGTTGGAGTCTTGTGGAAACATGTATTTCGAGTTCACCGATGATGTTGTCTAAAGGATGATCCTTGGTCCATTTGGTAACGTATTCTGAGTCAGGAGTAGCAGTGTGCACAACAGTTGGAATAACATCCGAAGAAGAAGATGCTTCAGAATCATTTTCTGGAATTGGAATACTAAAGAACAGATCGTTATTCATGTGTGCAATATCTAAGTCATGATTGTCTTCTTCAACATTGTTAGGAATGACAGGGGATTGAGTTTTGGGTGTTGTTTGTGAGTTACTAGGTGATGGTGCATCTTGGTCAACAGTTGTTGAGGAAGGTGAACCTGTTGACGCAGCAGGTTCTGGAGCAACTACTTCAGCAATTGGAGCAATGACTTTAGGGGCTGGGCGATCAAAACTTGATGGAGGGTTAAGTAATTCATCAAACAAGGGTTGAAACAAAATATCCCAAACAGTTCTTGAAGGTGGTACAAACGGTGTTAAAGGAGGAGGGTTTGGCACGAGTCCTAAACTGATTATTGCAGGAGTCATTTTATGAAGCGCGGGTCTTAAACTGCTGTGTTCAGAAGCCATTGCAGCCAACTCATCAAAATCTATATGAATTATTTCAATGATTCGTCTGGTACATCGGTTGTAAATTCAAAATGCTTTCTTTGTGGGTGCATAGCCAATGAAAATACCAATATCAGCTTTTGGTTGTAACTTACCCAAGTTCTCACTATCATTCGTCGGATAGCAGAGTGCACCAAATACATGGAAAAATAATAAGTCAAGAAGTTTTTCATGTAAAAGCTCATATGGAGTTTTACCATGACGAAGACATATGATGGAATGATTTTAGGTGTAACATTCGGTAGCAACTGCTTCTGTCCATAAGAATAACGGAGCTTTTTCATAAATCAACATTGTGCGGGCAACTTTAATTAGCATATGATTACGTCTTTCAACGACACCAGAGCGAGAAACAAATGTTTCATGAGCGATGCCAACCTTCTCATAATATTCACGCAAAGTCTGATTAACAAATTCAGTTCCATTATCTGTTTTGATTCTTCGAACATGTACTTTAAGCCGCACTTGGATCATCTTGAGAAACGTGATTATGAAATCTGGAGCTTCATCTTTTGACCTTAATCACTTTACCCGTGTAAATCGAGAATAATCATTGATAATGACGAGGATGTACTTCTTTCCATTAACACTTGCGACACGCATTAGTCTACAAAGATCCATGTGCAAGAGATAGAGTTTTTCTTGGTTGGTGTCTTCAGATTTAGGTTTGTGGGGTTTCTTCTTACTTTTACCCATTGCACACGCAGAACACAGATGGTCATTTTCAAACTTTAGCTTAGGGAGACCTCAAACAAGACCGTGTCTGGCTAAATGGTTGATTGCACCAAAGTTTAGATGAGATAGATGTCGATGCCATAGCCAGGACTTAGTCTTTGAGGCCTTTGACAAGAGACATATAGGAGAGGACGTCATTATATCTCCAAGAGACAGGGTATACAGATTGTTTCCTCCAGATCCGGTTAATAGATCGACACCTTTTAGATTACGAATGAAGTAGGTGTGTTAACGAAAAGCAACTTCAAGGTTCGAATCACAGAATGCCCCAACGGAGAATAAGTTGTGTCCAAGTCCTTCCACATAGTAAACCCTTGAAATCGTAACATTCCCAATCTAATAATCATCATATCCCAATATCTTTGCCACGTGATCATTTCCGAATTTGATAGTACCCAAAAATTTATTGACGAAATTGGTGAGCTGAGAGCAATTTCTGGTCATATGCTTGGAGCAGCCGGAGTCCAAATACAAGGGAACAATTTAGACGCCTTCATTCATCAAGAGAGGAAGATGGAACATCGGAAATTATGGATCCCCAAGATTTACCGAGTTCCTTTTTGTTAGAAGATAAAGATTTAATATTCTTAGGTTTGCTAACGGGATCATTAGTTTTAGATTTCTTAGGTTTCCTTGAGTAAACCAATGTTACCACAAGCTTAGGTGTATCACTTTCTAGAGCAGTTAGATTCCTAAGAGGCACTTCAGCAGTTATGGTTATCCTAGTTAAAGGGCACGCATTTCCTACTATAGTGAAGGTCCGACCAGTAGGTCTCCAAGTGTATCTAATATTTGTGAACACTTTTCATGTTGGTTTCCAAACTTTTCTCTTTGAACTTTTCTTAACAGATTTAGATTTAGTACGAGCATTCACATCATTGATAAAATTAAGAACACACAAATCATGATTATCAAAAAGCATGCAACCATTACACTTAACACATAAAGGTTCAGAATTCGCATTAAGGTTGGAATGCTGCACATTTGCATTTCCTTTAGATTCAACAAAGCAATTCTTATTTCTTAAACTAGATTTAATTGTCTTAGGGTGAGCTTCTACTTTATTCTTCTGAGTACTACTTGGTGTTCGCTGAATCTTATCTTTCTTTGTATTGCCTGAAGGCTGTGATCCGCTAGCACTAGTAGACGGTTTTACTCCTGTAGAAGACAACATAGGTTTGTTAGAAACAAAGTTTGATGAAGAAGCTGTTTTTGTGTTTGTGTTTCCTAAGTATGTGATGGGCTTAATGAATTTAACTCTTTTGTCCTTGTTCTTTGGGGTCACAGCCACTAATTTTTCACTTGAATTGTTGATGTTAGGACAGGTTTATCCGACTATTATAAGCAACTACTAAATTTGTTTGGTATACTTACAAGCAGAGTCTAAGGATTCCTTTAGAGGATTTTGTGATTTTTCGTGTTCCACTATTTCCCTAAGAATCGTAGCTTCTTCCTGAGTGTCAAAGGTAGCAGAGAGAGCTGTCCTAGTTGTTCAACAATATAGGGGCTATAGGTTCCACATCAATCTTAAGCATTTCAGAGAAATAGTGTGTTTGGTAACAACATTATCAGCTAAATCTTTTCCTTTAAGTTTCCTTAATTCATCCTTGAGAGCTGTAATGACCAAATCTTTTTCCTGAAGACTTACATTTAAATCAGAGATTTCCATAAACTTTTGATTAACTTGATTAACTAAAGCGTCACTTTGTTCTTTTGATCAAATACGTGTTGGTTTGATCGAGTCATAAAGTTGCTTATATGTCTGTTTCAAAATTCCAAATTCTCAGCAAATAATTTTGACACCCTGTGTACCAATTCAATATTTATCGTTTTAAATCTCTTCTATGTCATCTTGGATCTTTTCCATCATTCATACTTCCACTTAAAGATTTAATTATCTCTTTCAACTTTCTTATGACCGTGTATTTCTCTTGCAACAGAACTTTCAATTCATTTAATTCAAAATATCAATCAAAATTTGGAGCACTTTGATTTGAAACAGAATTGTCCCTTTGAAAAATTTCCTAATTAAGCTGAGTATCAACTTCTAAAGAAATGTAATGTTTTTCAAGAGTTGTATAACTTCTGAACAGTTTATCGTAAGTCTCTTTTTCAATGAAATCCTTTTTGTTGAGAAGCTCATTCCAAAGTTGAGGAACACTTTTTACATTCATAAAAGCATTATCCACGGTAGAATTCATAATTATGTTCACTATATCTTTGTTAATGACTTGTTCCAAGAGTCGTTCGTTCTCATTCAAAACTTGATTCATTTTAACTTCAAATGTTTTGGACTCTAAACGATGTTGTTCCACAGCCTGTTCCATGATAAAAGACGTATATTTTTTTTTGGACTTTAGAAGTTCATCAATAAATAGTGATCAAAAAAAAAAAAAAAAAAAAAAAAAAAGAACAAAAAAAAAAAAAAAAAAAAAAATAAAAAAAAATAAAAAAAAAAATGTATTAATATGTCCTTCAAAAGCTTTACAAATGTAATAATTTCGATCCTAAAACAAGCTTATTTGTATGTTCACCAAACCCCCACGAGTCCCTCAGTTGATAGTTTATGGCCGTGGTTCTTCTTTGACCAACCATGTCAAAGCCAGCAAGATGGTGTTTAAGTTTCTTTAAACTCATATTTACCATGCTTACTTTAGGAAGCTCTTTTGGAACCTAGACTTTGGTGGGTGTACAAAAAGGACTAGGTTCTGAAGAATTCATAGAATTCTAAGACCAAAAGGCTTGTTTCAGCAGATATTTAGTTTGTGGAACAAATCATTTTTTCAAAATCTTAGAAAGTTGGTTGAGAACAGCAGAAACAACTCGTTTAGTATTAACTTTCTTTTCTAAAACCATTGGATCTTGTTGTTTTAAAAGCATTTTTGAATGACTCTCTTCAGAAAGCATTAGGGTTTCTTTGGAGTCAAGAATCACAATACCACTAGTGTTCTTAATGTCATTACCATCATAAAGCTTTGGTTCCAACTGTTGAGCTTTCTTCAGATAGAAAGGATTTTTAAAATCTAGAGCTTGTTTAGTGGTATGGTAATAAAAAAACTATGGTTTTGTCAACAATGAACCTTTAGTGCTTAATGAGATCTTTTATAACATTATTATCCAGTTGTTTGATCTTTCTTTTCAATATAAAGCAAATTTCTCTATCAATGTTTATAGATTCTTCTTTCTTGAAATTATTTTTGGAGAAGGGTAACTGTTTGCATTAAAGATTCATTTTCTTTTAATTGTTCAGAAAGAGTTTTTTTAAGACAATCAATCTCGATAGACTGTTCACATGAATCTGAATGTTATCTTTAACTTTTTAAATCAACATTTTTGTCCATCTTTTCCAAAACTTTAACTTGTTCTTTATATCATTCAAGCTCAGCAGTTAAAGTATCCAATAACATTTATTTGTCCAGATGTTATCTTGGTAAATGAATTACTTGGTTTTTAGAGTTGTTCAATCAACATATAAGGACAGTGCTCTTGTTGTGCATATGATAGAATTCTGAACAGCCTGCCTGTTGTGAATTCTTTTCAAATACAGAGAATAAGGAATGATATTGGCTAACATCTGTTATTCAGCCTCTGAAATGATTTCACAACACTCGACTGTTCAGAAGATGGCATCGCCTGCACAGCTTGATTTATTATGTTGTTATCCATATTATCATGATTGTTTACCTTAGCGAGATCATCTGAACCATAATGAGATAAATGCGTCCATAAAGAGCAACTTTGGCAATTGGTTGAGTTACATCACAATCCAAAGTATATGCATCCAATCATTGGCTTGATAAGCGCCTTATGGTAAATGAACAGATTGTGTTGCTTGACCTTCTGCAATTCCAGATCTGCCAAAACATGCTTTGCTCTTCTTCATGAGAAATTTTGACCATTTGCTTAAGCTTGTACCAGCAACACTTTATCCCTTAAAAACCAATGCATCATCACTTACCTGTTAGGTTTAGAGTGGCATTATTTTAGACATGTGTCCTTTCCCATTGTAGTTGTAACAAATAACAGATCTTTGATTCCCAGAATTGCTTCCACTTGCTAGCTGGAAGTGTAGGTCTAAGTGTGTACCACGCAGCAACAGAAAATTTCTCCCTTGTACTGGTAATGTTAAAGTCCTCTTCCATCATTAAAGGTAGCTTGTTGCCGTAGTTTTGATGAATTCCTCAAACTGGTTGTTGTAGTAGATAGCGAGATGGTGACGAACACTGATAGGAATGAACATCATATGGTTTAATTAGTGCATCAATGGGATCGTCACCTTGCTTGAACACTGGAACAGTAGTCCTGATTGCCAGTTGGAAAATATTTAGGTTTGTTTTCTTGTTGTTAGTTCACTGTGGGAGCATATTCCAATTGAGGTATTGGATGATGGTGGAGAAAAATGTTTGGGGAACTGATGATTGATAACATTGGATGGATAAATGATTGAAGATGTGTTTGAAGATTGATTGTTTTGAGTATTGTTGAGACTGATAAGGTGATAACCATACTGTGGGGAACTGATATAAGTGAAACCCTGTAGTTGGAAATTGAAGTTTTGGTATGAGTTTCCTGATGAAGTTAGATAAGGAGACTGAGCTCATCTGATGGTTTGCAACCAAAGCAAGTGATCGAGTTTGCTTTTATGCATTAAACGAACTTCATTTGCAAGAAATTCATGTTGTCCCAAGTAAGCATGAAGCTGATCAATATTAGTTGTGTGCAAGTTCCGAACCAATTTGACATCGGTCACAAATTTGCTCCACTCAGGAGGAAGGGTATTAGAAACATGGTGTTTACTTGAAATTGTTCATGTTTTTCACATTGTATATGTTCAATGTCATAGAGTAGCAGTGGAAAATCTCAAATAAAAACGCGTATGTTTCCCCCTTCTTATAAGTAAACTTATCGAATCATCCATATATGTTACACTATCCTTTCCTGTTTATCCACAATCCAAACTTTGGAAGTTCCTTGCATGAGAAGTTGAATTCTTTCCTAAAGTTCCTTGGCGATTCGATGATTGCTAACAAGTGCATAGACCTCTGGTGGTAATCCTTAGAGAATGATATTTGTTGCCTTGACATCACAATCAGCTTGAATTGCATCCGTAGCAGATAACTCAGAGTATTTTCTTGGTCTAGTCACTCTATTCTCCTCAATCATAGGCCAGATGAGTGGACCATTTTTCAAAGATTCAAGGATCATACTTCGACCATGTTGTCTATTCCATCATGTATAGCTCCATTCTGCTTTTTCCAGATCGTACATGATCTTTTTTCAACATAGGTGACGATTGTCAGCAACCCCGAAAGATTCACTTTGTCACAAGAGTCGTCATGAGAAAAGTTGTATGTTAAAATATACTTGTTTGATCGAAACGGTGATTGAAAATTGAGTTTTTTTGAGTTGTATTTTGTTTGTTTTATGTCCCGTTGAAACTAATAGAGGCGGATTTTACAATTCTTGTAAACCCGGGGAAACAAATAAATGTTTTAACTGGATTTTACAAAATCAAAGAAATAAACCGTGATAATTAATTTTAGAGAAAATTGTGTTTTCTAAACTTTAGTCCAAGTGAAGTTGCAAATTCGGTTTTCAAAGGAAAACTGCTAATTAGGTTGCCAAAGGAAAACTGCTAATTAGGTTGCCACTGAAAAATTGCGTATCCGGTTGACAAAGAAAATTACGAATCCAGTTGCCAAAGAAAAATGTGTATCGGTTGACTCAGCATGCTGCGAATCCGTTATGTCAAAGCAGCTGCGAATCCGAGTTGTCAAAGCTAGGTTCGATCACAAGTTGTCAAAGCAAGCTGCGAGTCAGTTTTGACACTACGAACCGCTAATCCGGATTGAACAAAGATAATTTCTAGTTTTGGTTTGACACTTGAAAACTGCGTATCCGGGCAACACTAGAAAACTGCGTATCCAGTCAACTCTTGAACCTGCGTATCCGGTCAACTCTTGAACATGCGTATCCGGTCAACACTAGAACGAAACACAAATTTTTCAAGACACAAAAAGACACATTTTTGATTGTTTTTTCCCAAATTTTCCTTGTACAACTAGTATTACTAAACCTATAGGTACCTTAAAATGTAAACTTTAGGGTTTTTATGAAAAGCCAAAATTTCAAAATCCAAGATTTTACTTATAAGGAATTCGAAAACAAAAGTTATAAAAAATATAGTATTTTCTTGATTCAAAAGCTTATACTCTATAAAACCAAAAGATACTGAATCAAGATTACCTCTGTAAAATGATCTTGTTAGTAATTTTTGAGCTTCGAAAATCAAAGAAAATAAAAAAAACGAGAACTAGGTGTGGTATGGAAAGAAAAAACGAGACAAAAGATAAGAAAACAACATAAAATCTAAACACATCATTCCATGGCTCTTGATACTAATTGATTGATATCTAATAACATACAAGGTTAGAGAAAGAGAGGTGGTTCTAGAGAGAGAGAGTGGTTAGATGAACACTTTAGAGAGAGAAAGTAAACATGAAATAGAAATGCATAAATGTGTGAAAACAAATGATCAACCAAACACCTTCGTCCAAGGCATGGAGATGCGGTATATATACATCCCAGTGGAGTCGCCCTATGTTAGCTTATGGCTTTCTTATGGGTCTTTGGGCCCCGATTAGATTACTATCATTACATTGGACTAACTACGGGCTTTGACTAACTATTATTGGAAGTGACCGATACTTTTCGTGTTTTTAACAGGTTTTCGTCAAATTTGGACAAAAATTCTTATTTTGGTCCCGACGAGTCTGATAAATGTCCAAAGTGAATTTTTAGGAAGTCTAAGTAGGAAATGTATCGTATAAATGACCTAAATTATTAGAAGAACATTTTTAAACTCAATGAAAATATTAGCTAACTTCAGGTGATGTTTTAAAGTAATAAAAATTGAGTTTTAGGTAAACCTGACATGAAAACGAGACACCGCGAGCTCCTTGGATGCTTGGACGAGTAAGGGACAAAGGGAGGGAACAAGGTGGCCTTTTTTAGCTAGTTAGTTTATTCTTGGTACATAAGGTTTTGCACCACTTGAACATGCATTCTTCTCTTCATTTGAAATAAAAAAAAAATATTCTCTCCCTCTTCTCTCAAACTTTCGGACGCAAAAACAAGGCAAGAAACATTAAACTTTTGAAGATTTAGCAAGAACACGGGTTAAAAATCAATAGTGGGTTGATAGTTAGTAGCCTCGGGTTATAGAAAAAGTATTCGGGTTGTTTTCTACACGTCAAAACCGAACCAAGATCACCAAACATGTAAATTTTCTAAATTTTGCTTAAACTTGTACTTTTATGTGTTTTATGATGTCTAAATACTACTCCCTCCGTCCCAAAATTATAGTCCACGTTTCCTTTTTGGGATGTCCCAATTTAATTGTCCACTACTAAAAATAGATAGGAAAGTTTGATCAAGTTTACGCCTATTAACCTTACTTGAAATTAATAATTTACAAACTTAAAGAAGACTTAATAATTACTAAAGGTAAAACTCATTCTGTTAAAAAGTAGAAGATAAATGCACTTTTCTTAAACTTGTGTTTTTTTGGTTTTCGGAGGAACAATAATTTTGGGACGAGGAGGAGAGTTGTACATAGTTGGGATCGTCGTAAAAATCGAAACTTTGAAAAACAAAAATGTATGAAAAAGGTGTTTTATTATTTGCTCAAAGATTCTTAAACAAAAAGGGTGAAGGGTCAAAAGTTTGAATATTTTTGTTGTGGTGGTAAATTTTATTGTTATGAAAAATGCTTTTAGGGCTTATTTTGGATTTTCCTTATAAATAAGCTGTATAGCTTATTGGTTTACGGTTTGTTTCGGTTTGGCTCAGGCCAACCGACCCTATGGTTTGGCCCCTTGTTTCGTATCTCGGTCCCGCAATAAGAAATGGCTCGACCCTTTTACTTGTGGTTTAATTACTTTTTTGGGCTTAATCTTATTTGGAGTTTTGGCTTATTTGGTTTTTCCAGGCTTGATAGACCCGAGCTTATTTGGTCTCGGCTTGTGCGAGTTTATAGCTCATTTGGTTTTGACTCACATGGAGCTTATAACTTATTTTAGCTTCGGCTTATATTCGACTTATTTTGGAGGGCTTATATTTGAGCTTAAGGTTTATATTAATTCAGATTATATTTGGCTTATAAGCTTATTTTGACAATCGGCTTATATATATATGGCTTATTGGGCCTCGGCTTACTTGATTTGGCTTATTGTGTTTCGACTTAATGGACCTAAGGCCCATTGGGTTTTGGTTTATATTTTGGACTTATGTAAAAAAATGTATGGACTAAAGTTTTAATATCGGGCTAAATGTTTAAGACCTTAATGGGCCATAAGGCCCAATAACAAGTAAACGAATTAGTGGATTTGTAGATGGGTTTGTGGACTTATAAATGGGCTAATGGATTTGGTTTGGACTAAGAGGGATTTTGGTTGGACTTGTCAAATTAATTGGGACTTACTTGGAGCTTATCCGGGCCCAAGAGATGAGAAATTAATGCTTTGGATTTGCTAAGAACGGATAAATAAACTTACAAAAACTACGTAAGTGGAAAAAATGAATTAGTTGTTCGAGATAATCACGATTGGATAAACCGTTAAAGATATAGGACTCTTGGCATTTGGTGAAATAATGGGAAAATGATAAGGCTTAAAAACCTTGGAAATGTGCAAACGAACGAGTCATGTCAAAATTTTGTGAAAGAAGTTACACTTAGAAAATATTTTGGAATAAACGTTTGGTGTCGATTTGACTAGAAACAAAAGATCAATTTAACAAACGACAAGCGTTAAGGCCAAACGATTTTACATAAACATACAAAAAAATGACAAGATAATATACCTACCCCATTAGCCCGATAAAAAGACGAAAATAATAATAAAATATTATTTTATTTTATTTTATTTAAAGTATTATGTACCTATATATATATAAATGTAGAGTTAAGTACATTTTTTGTCCTTGTGGTTTGATAGCGTTTTTTCAATTTTTGTTCCAAAATTTGTCAAAAAGTTTGGTTTATGTCCAAAAACATAGTTTTCTATCACACTTTTAGTCCCAATTCTGTAAATATAGAAAAATATATTTTGGACTAAAAAGTGGAACGCAACTATGTCTTTGGACCAAAAGTGAAAAACGCGCATCAACCACAAGACCACAAATGTACTTAACTCATAAATGTATATATATATCTTATATATATAATATAATAAATATACAAAATATATATATATATATATATATATATATAATATTTAAAGTGTTATATACTTATATATATTGTAAATATATATCGTATTGATTACAGAGATGTTTATTCGTTTATTTTCGATCTTTGAATTCCTACTTATTTCTCGTCTGATTCTCTTGGACCGTTTAGTCAGTTGTTTCGTTTTAGTTGATTGGTTATGTTCTGATTATTCTGTGTCGATGTCACACATATCCCAAGTGCATTGAGTTGTCTTACTTAAGTACTACACAACCATAATACAAAAACGCTTGTAATGGGAATAAGAGATTTTGTAATGGGAATAAGAGATTTTGTAAAGAGAATGAGAATTTTGTGTGAGTAAAGACGAACACTTGTACAATAAGACAATTTTGTACAAAATGTGAATAAGGTGAAATAAAGGTTAGGTCGTGGCCGGGTACCGTTGTGCGTTGTAGAGATATTTGGTTCGTTGTGTAGAGGTTATTTGGTGCGTTGAGTAGAGATTGTTTGGTTCGTTGAGTAGAGATTGTTTGGTTCGTCGTATAGAGATTATCTGTGCGGTTATTATCATCTATTTAGGTGAGTTCTCATAGCCCCACTTTTTAAATCTTTTCCGTTGAGGGAAAATGATACTCAAATGTGTTTTGAACTGTTTTCTGAACTGTGCGAAACGTGGTTTGTTTTTAGGACAATTGATGTGCTTATGACTGCTATGTGAATGACATGTGTTGGTACGATATTATGTGTGGTTCTTCGCCCTAAATATAGCTCCAGCTGGTAAGCTTTAGGTGCGGTATGTCATTTGGGGTTGTGACCCTAAGAGCGTTGGTACACGTTGGTGATAAGACTAGCGAGGATGCTAGGTCTTGGTACATGATTAGCGGGGATGCTAAGTCATGGGTTTGTGATTGTTTTGCATATATTCACTAACATATTGCACAATTGTCCAACTGTTTGAGATATTGGCACAGCGACTAGGTTTTGAATCAAACCTACGAGCTCACCAACATTATTGTTGACGTTTTCGAGTATCATTTTCAGCTGTGTTTTGATAAAGGAAATTGGATGGTATTAGAGATTAAAGATGTGCACCCTTTGGGGATTTGGGATTTAAGATTGAGGTCTTATTTATCGAGATTGAAACATGAAACCTTGTAAATTGGATTTTTTGTAAAACTTCAGATGGTATGATCTTGTATCTTTTTTTATGTTTTGAAAACCCGCGAGGGAGATACATGCTTGTTTTAGAAAATCGAACACAGGTGATTTTATTATGTGAACGTTGCTATGAGTGTATTGTTGTGGCCCTTCCTTCATGAACCGTCAATCACCGCTAACCGGTGAACGCTGATGCAATAATAATAGATCTATTTTGGCCTAACGACCTGTCTGGCGTGTGTTCCTTGCGAGGGCATACGGGGACATATTGTATTTAGTATTGGGAGTGTGTAGCACTATCACTCCAGGTTGGGCACATGGTTAAGGTTCGGTTCGTGGCTCTAGCATCGTTGTGATTGTTCTATGAACTAAATGTTTTGCTATGCTTGTGTTCAAAATGATTGTTTATAAACTCTATGAATTCACTCAACGTTTTCGTTGACATTTTAGCATGTTTATCTCAGGTATATGCTTGCTAGCTCGGATGGGATGGAATGCGGATATCAAAGGACGTGGACTTGGTGAACTTTGCACATATGATAAAATGTTTTCTTTTAAAGAAACTTAAACATGTTGTGGATTATTTTAAAATGAGTTTTTATAAAGTTATTGGGACCTTGTAACTCTGATCTTTTAATAAAAATTTAATGTTGTTTACCGTGACTCGTGAACTTATATTATGAAGTAGCACCCCAATATTGTATTCTGTTGCGTTGTAAATTGGGGGTGTCACAGATTGGTATCAGAGCACGAGTCATAGCGAACTAGGTCATTTTTCCAAAACCTGGACTATGACTGTTTTTGAAAAAAGAAAAAAAAAATTTCACGAGTCGTTCACCGATATCCGATATCCGATATCCGCGCGCCCAATCCTTCCCTATCCTTATGTGCTTGTTGATACGCCCTTGTTTGTATACTTTATACCAAGCGTACGGTATAAAAAGTAATTATATATGTATGTGTATATATATACACGATATCCGTTCTACGTCGAACCGCTATGTATATATATGCCTTTCGATCATCGCTACACGCGTACATTCGAGTTGTACTATTGATATTATGTAATGGGGTCACCATTATGGTATGATTTGATAAATTTCGTATATATGCAATATATGCATATATACATTGCAATATTATGTAGATTTGAGGCTTGGTTAGATTTTTGTTGTGTTTCGAGCCGCGATTAAGGAATCAAATAGCTAAGGAACAAAGGAACAAGGCGAAACTATTTCTTCTTCGATCTTGCTTGGTATATCATGGTGAGTAAATCCTATTACTAGTATAATCTATGTTTTCGCGATTTAATTCGTTATTGATAAAGGCTTGTGATGAAATCCGTCGAGAACTTGCGTAGGTTAGATTAAAAGTGTTATGGGGAAAAATTAAACGATTTCAATATCGTGTATAAGTAAGTTTAAACTTGATATGAATTGATTTTTGGATCAAAATAAACTTTTGGCGCGTTTTGTAACACGCGGCTTTGAGCAGAAAATTTAACCCGTATTTCAAGGCCCGATATTTTGTAAAAGCTTATTTTTATTTAAAAATAAGATCAAGTTTATTTTTGCAAACGTTTTGATATAAAATGAAGCTCTTAACTCATTGTAACGAAGAAACTGGAACAAAATCGGAATATACACTTTAAGTGAAAATTTACAACACTTGAGATAATTAATTAAAAGCTGACATAATTTTTAAAGAGCAATTCGAGCACTTTCGAGTCAGTTTTAGCCTTCCGGCAAAACATGAAAGTTGCTCGGAATGTTGTTTCACTTTGCCACGAGGCTTGTTTATTTTTAAATCACTTAATAATGGGTCAAAAATGAAAGTCAAATTTCTACATTTCCTTAAAAATGAAATAAGTTTCAGCAGAATTTCGTAAGAGCATTTGGGTCATTTTCTGTCGAGATTCAAATCTCGACTAAAACTAAAAAGTTGTTCGAAACAATGTTTTACATGAAATCTCTTTAATGTCCGAGTCACGAAAATGGAATATAACGGGTCAGTTTTGAGAAAAACATACATATAGACTTATTAAAAGTCAAACGTTGATTTTAAAAGTCAATTGTGCTAATTTGAATCTTGTTGGATAATTATAAAAATAATAAACTCTCATTATTCTTACTATATACGTTTATGGTATATAAGAAATGGATGTTAATAAAATATGACACAAGTGTCGAGATTTTAAATCTAATAATTATATCGATTACGGTAATCCGATAACCGGGCCTATTAAAAATATTTTTTAAACTTTGCTTGTGCTTGAGCATGTTCTAACACACACACATAATATATTCTTTTTATAAACATATAGTATTTTTAAAAATGATGTGTGTTGATAAAAACGGTTACGAAAATCATTTATATACTCATAAAAATGAGTCAAAACTATGCATACTTACATATCAACAAAATAGTTTTCGCACAAGCAAACATATATGACAATCTTGAAGAAAGAAAATTAACTTGTCATTATTCATCAACCTCACACTTACAACTAGTCTTAGGATTAATGGAACACACTATGAAAATCTTTATTTGTCTTCTTTTAAAAGAGTGTTCGTGAGGGTCAAGAAAGATTTCGAATATATATCAACTCATTATTCAAACTATGATTGATATTATTATCGAATCTAATTGACAAGTTTTCGAGTATGGACAAGAAATCGGATTCTTATTTGTCTAGCTTTAAGATTATATCAAAATATAACAAGAGATATTATCTTAAACCTACATACTCAATCACACTCGATTGATATGAAAATAACGACATCCCTTTCCAAGATGATAAGAATATGCATCAGATCATAACTCACACTTGTGTAGATGATGTCATATTGAGTCTACTTGTCCAATAGTTGTGTTCCAAATATTTGGCAAATATATGCATAAAATACACAATGAAGTAGGATTGACGACTTGAATATTTCATCCGAAATACTCAAGTAATTTACCTTGCAATGCAATTGGTAAAGTCGTTGTTTCCGAAAAGCCAAACATGAGCAAATGCAAACATATGTAACTTTGCTCAAACAATTCAAAAGCACAACTCAAAACTTAAACTATCTTCTTATCAAAACTCTCTCTTACTTTACCAAATAAGCATAATATTTCTTCCTCACCAAATGAGAACCCTTTAACCATCTAAGGTTAGGATTAGGAAGAATTGAACATATTCCACAAACCATTATCGTGTTTTCTTTCAATAAGTGATCGTAAGAGGATTTTGAATATGAAGATGATTTTTATTCAAACGATAATCAATCTCATCATTCAGTCTAATTACAAAATTGGATTATGAAGATGAAATCGAGACTAGGATTTATCTAGATCATGGAAATATTAATCAAATGACCATAGACATTTTTCTGAGTCTACATTTTTAACCATCCTCGGTTATTACATGAAATCACGAAGTCGATTATAAGACAACAAGATTAGTCATCAAATTGCAACTCACACTTGCAATGAAGATGTCTCATTGAGTCTAAAGTGTTCAAATGTTGTGTTATTAGCTATGGTCAAATTATACATGCTAAACTTAACACACTCTGAGTAGGATTGATGACTTATATATTTCCATCAAGAAACTCATAAGTACTCCAACTTGATGAGCAAGACTTGGATGTCATTTCCGAAAACTCAAATTGAGAACTCTCATAACTTATATAAGATTCTCCTAATAACCTAATGTCAACACCATCTCCCAAATAATAGAAAAATGATCCTTGCCGAAATTTGGCACCTCCACGGATCGATGGATCCTTTGTCCTAGATTCATCTTCGATTTAGGTAGATCTTCCCTATGGCATTAGATTTAAACATTTTACTCTTGTCAATCTCTTGCTTAAAATTCTAACATACATGTAACCTATCCTTTAGTAAATCATCATTATTTATACAAAGAAACATTCACAAGATCTATTAAGGTAAATAACCTTAATTGGATTCTTCATTAACACATGCAAAGGTGCATTCTTTGAACACTCTCAATATAGAGCATTACACATTATCACTTTTAAGCATACTCCTAGGTCCTCAATAGAACATTCTTTCTTATAGCTACAACAACTTGCTTGCTCTCTCATTCAACCTTAGAATTCCACACATCTTGATTAGGATTATGTGAACCAAAATTAAAGTACATTAGTTGATTCATAGTAGGCCTTGTATGAAAATACAATATAAATTTTATCTTTGCTACACTTCATTAGGCAAATATAGGATTTCTATTTTGTCTAAACATGAGAATGACTATTGGAGAATCTATTGCACTAGAAATTCAATTTGACCTAACGGTTAAATTGCTTCCAAGAGTGAAGTTGGGTTCGTGGTATAACCGGTAAAAATGGTCGTGTTTAACCTGAATTGAGCACCACTAGTGATAATCTAATATTCATTCTCTAATTTGACTAAATGACTCCTCCTAAATATTCCTAATGATAGTCTACATCGATAAACTTTGTATCTCATTAGGAGTGCATACTAAGCAAGTAGATATTAGGTTTCTTCTTAGTCAATTTAGACTACTTGCATCTCACATATGTGCTTTGAAGTTTCATGATGATAACGTGCTCTCATGTAATGCAATTATATGCTTTCATGTTTATCTTAGTGCTCAATGTTTATTTGCTTAACTATTGAATGCATGTTTGTTGTAAAAGCGTTTGCCTTTTTCTAGCAATTTAGATAAAATATTCCTTAGTTTATCTAAATAACACATGCTTCTAAGTGCTAAGTGCTAACATGTTTTACATGATGATTGCATTTAAAATTATCATGTTTTGTATGTGTTATTTTACATGACTTACATGTTAATTGTGCAACTATACTATGTTAGTTTAATGTATGACAATTAATATTTAAATGTCATATAGTTTTACACATTAATCTTGTTTTTATTGTGTTGATGCATGCTTAGATAAACATGCATGCTTAATCCTGATATATCTAATGCATCTGGTATAATAATTTTGTGTTCACACTAAATAATTATTCTTCGCGTCCGTGTCACAAAATCTAAAAAGTCAAAGAGTCGCAGAAATGTCTTAAATCTCTTATAGCCTTCCCTGTCACACACTTCTTTGATCATCATCTTGCTTTCTTCTAAATCATCCACTCTTTCGTCAAGAAAAAGTTAGATACAAATCTAACACTCCTCCAAGTAGGTTTGACAACTTAAATATTTCATCCGAAATATTCAAGTATCTTTAACTTGCGATCGCAAACGTTAAAGGTCATATCCGAAAATCCCTATTCAAGACTTGTAACTACTTAAGTTAAAACGCTGACAACTCCTTTTCTCTTCGACGAAAACATCTTTCTCATCGACGAAAACATTCTTTCTCTTTGACGAAAACATTCTCTCTCTTCGACGAAAACATTCTTTTCTCTTAGACGAAAACATTCTTTCTCTTCGACGAAACATTCTTTCTCTTCAACGAAAACGTCCTTTCTCTCTGATGAAAACATTTTTTATTCGACGAAAACGTTATCTCTCTTCGACGAAAACACTCTTTGTCTTTCGATCACACCTCTTCCTTCTCACTCAACCACGCCTCTTCAACCATAAAGATGGCTAATCTCTTTCCTCCACTATTTCTGCTACCACCTTTAAGACAACCGTATACCTTGTCGTATGATTGTTCTATGAATATTTGCAATGCTCAGGAAGAGCTACATAACTTTTTGAGTACAGTTTATCGTACGCAAATGATCATCCGTCTTGACATTGTCAAGCTCGTCGTCTCTATCTTCGTTTGTTTTCTTCTTATTATTATTATTATTTTATTTTTTATTTTTTTCGCGTACGAAACACACCGAAGATATGTCACCATTTCTTTCGGGACAATGTCCAAAAGGAAACATCTCCATCGAAAAGGTTGCGTCTGAAGATAACATCGCCGACATTCTTTCTTTAACCCTCAAGCGTGAGTCGTTAAATTATCTTCGTCAAGGTTTAGGAATGATGGAACACATTCCATAAATCGTTCTCTTCTTTTCTTCTAGTTTCGATTCTAGTCCGTGTTCCATTCCGTGTCGTGACAACTTAACTACTTCATCCGAAGTACTTTAAGTATTTTTAATTAGCGAAATGCAAATTAAAATGTCACTCTTTTTGAAAAATTCATCAATTTCCCAAACATCCCTCCTGTTGGCGGTCCGGCGGCCCCCAGATATATCTGGGACTGCCAGCAGTAGCTTGTAATACCATTCATTTTTTTTCATAACCTGACACTTCCTCTCTTCTGTTACGAGTTGACGTCTACTCCACACCCAAACCTATACCCAATATCTCTCTATAGATCAATGGGTCATCCTCATATCCCAACGCTCATAAGCATCATTGCTTATGTTTTCAAGAGTCAAGTGAATTTCATAATGAAATGCGTCTATCAAACACATTCCTTACAATCGATAGACTTACAATCCATCACTTCATAATAAATCCCCTCACATACAAACCTTGGTCCTCACATCTTACATACGTCTTGTCTCAAATTCATAGACGATTCTTCTCACTCCTAAACGTTTCTTCACTCTTCTAGTAGTCGTTTCACTTCTGATAGTTTTTCTACTTCTAAAAGTTTCTTCTCACTTCTAAACGTTCCTTTTTTACTTCTAATGAGTCTCCTCATCTCTAACATTTCTTCTCACTTCTATACGTTTCTTCTCTCTTCTAATAGTCTTGTTACTATTAGAATTCCTCCTATATCCCTTGACAACTTAATTATTTTATCCGAAATATTTAAGTAATTTGTGAAATGCAAATGTTACTCCTTCGCAAAACTTTCCACTTTCTAGAAAGTGAAGAACATAAAGAAGATATTAAATCTTCAAGTGTTATTGAGTCACCATATTGTTGAGTCTCTCATTATTATTCCACCATGAAAGAACTACCACCTCATTTCACATCCCACTTTATTCCTCAACATTGTCAACCAACAAAACACCAAGCAAACCTTTAAATTCCCAATCATCCACCTTTGTCTCGATAGGATCATATGCACATCAAATGTTAGTGAAAATGATATATCAATCTTTTCTATCAACATCTCGTCAACATGTTCCTTCTTTAATATCGCTCATCCTTTCCCACTTTTCGGCTCTATGGAATCATTTTCATTCACATCCAAATAATAAACGAGAATGGGATTCGTTTATTGATTGACATAAAAATATTATGAGAATGACCTTTTAAAAGTAGACGAATGACACTTAATATCATGGCAAAATATGTCAATATATATATATATATATATATATATATATATTGACATATTTTGCCATGATATTAAGTGTCATTCGTCTACTTTTAAAAGGTCATTCTCATAATATTTTTATGTCAATCAATAAACGAATCCCATTCTCGTTTATTAAAAGTCGGTCTAATCTTTCTCCGTAAACATACGTCTCGATTCTTTTTATTTCATCATTTAGGTTGTTTTTAAAATAATGACTACTTGTGTCTAGTTTCTACTTCTCTTTTAAAGTGTCATACTTTAGAATAATAAAACCTAGAAGTGCATGTCTAGTTCCCCGCTAATGTTTTGCTATATGTATATATGCACTTGTCTACTAACTTTGTTTTGTAGCACAACAATATCTTGATTCCTTGGTTCCTCAAACAAGGGGGGCATACACCGAGGGGGGGGAGCACATGCAAGTGCTCTACTTATTTAAATTGCATCTAACTTCTTGAGCATCGATGGAAATTTATTTGATCCATGGATTCGTTAGAGTCAATATACAAAGAATGATATTATCATGGGGACGCAATGAGCAAGGGGAGCTAGGAGATATGTGGGTAAATATCAAGGAGTTGGTTAAACCGTGATGATAGAATACTTCACTGGGATGATGCAAGCTCACCTTTATAGGAATATAGGACCGAGGATTGTAAAATACGATGAAGGGCTCATTCATACTCCAAATACTTCACCTCATCCAAGAAACACAAAACCACCTCAACCGTATTTCTCATGTTGTCTTTTCATTCCACCAACCAATATACTTTGATCACCTACCTTTTCCTCATTCCTTCATCCTATACACTCGAAGTACCTACCTTCTTCTCTTGCCTACTTCTCATCTCTCATGACCTTTTCTAAACTAACCAAGGAACACACAATCACCTTCACCTTTATTTCTCATATCTTCTCCTCATACCTCAAACCTATATACTCAGAGCACCTATCCTCTTCTCATTCCTCCAACATACATACTCGAAGCACATACCCTCTTCTCATGTCTTCTTATAAACATTATATGCTCCAATCATAATCCACATTATGCCTTTTTGCTTTGACAAAAGGGGGAGAAGGGAGTGTAAATGAGTAAATTTTAAAGTTTACTATGTGCTATAGTTTACATATTTTATCATCATCAAAAAGGGGGAGACTGTTAGTGCAAATATTATGATATTTAATCTATACGATCTCTTTATGTTTTGATGATGAAAACATGTAACTTATAATACGTTACATAAAGTGCGCAAGTTACTCGTAATCACAAATCATCAATGCATACACGTATCAACATCTCTCGATGTCTCAAGTATGCATCAAGACGGACATTGGTTTACACCCGACGTAAATCACATAAGGTATGTACAAACAATATTAAACTTGTAGGATGATCAAAGAAATAAGTTTTTGTCTTAAACTTTACATTTTTATAAATGTAACAAAATAATTTTTTCAAAACTTAATTATACAAATTATTTTTGAATTATAAAGAAATGTTTTATGTGGTAATTAATTTAAAATTCAAAATCTGATTCTTTTCCCCCCAAAACATGTCAACCTTTTACCAGACAAGTTTGTCACCACAAAAAGACAAAAACATGAGCGTTTGTCAGGGCGGTCCCTTAAATAGGCCGGCGACCCCTTTAATTGTCTGGCAGCCCCCTAATATATCTGGGATCGCCGTATCCTGACAGACAGTTTTTCAGCCCCTATAAATAGTGGCTCACTTCCAACTATTTTTAAAACCCTTTTGCACGAATTTCTCTCAGTTCTTTCTCTCTCTAGATCTCACTAAATCTCTCTAAATCTTTGATCATTTAACTTGTTTAATCTTGTTTAAATGTGATCAATATTGTATCCTTTCCTTCTTCCCTCAAATGCAAGAGAAGAACTTTCGGTATCTTCAAGATCTGATGTTATGTTAGTCTAGTTAGTCCATTGTAATATTTGTTACATATTGATCGAGTCCATGTCTTCTATTTTAGTAGTGTGTAGTTCCAAATGAATGTATATATTTGGTGGTTTTTATTGTGGTTGGTTAGTATTTTAGGCCTTAAAATATATTGGTGAAGTGGTAGATTGGTTCTAGCTAAGATTAGGACTCGACATTTAGCTTAGTGTCAGAAAATAATATAAGCGACGTGGTTTATGTGTTTAGGCCATAAAACACAAGGTTTGTTATGTTGGGCCATAAAACATAACGGGTTTGGTTGTACCCGAAGAAGGACTCGACATCTAGCTTAGTGTCGGAAAATAATGTAAGCATTGGTATAAGGTTTTCTCCGCCGAAAGGGAGCTTGTTGATTAGTGAAGTAACTCTCGAGTTGGATACTCGAGGAGTGGAGTAGGGCGAAGAGGAGCTTCGTGACCGAACTACTATAAATCATCGTGTCGGTTTGCATTTTCTTTTACCTTTCTATTTACTTATGTCTTTACATTTATCGCTTTACTTTTACACTTGCATTGTGCTTATGATTGTGTGAATTGTTGTGTATGTTGTGTTTGTCATGGTTGTGTAGCTCATTGTAGTAAACATTGTGAGTGTGGATATATTGGTAGAATATGCGCTAGTTATTGTAAATCCATTATCGACACTTCTCATATTGCGTCAAACTTAATTGCTGATTTGATACAAATGATCTAGTCTGAAAACCTCTTCTGGAGGCGATCCCTTAAATAGGGCAGCCCCCTGATGTTCTAAGCGGCCCCCTATATATTTATGGGACCGCTAGTAGAGAGTGATGTAATAATTGATACAAAAGATTTAATGTTTTTTAAAGGAAACATATTCATCCCCCTTCTACGGTTTCCATAAAATTGAACTGAGGGTTATCTGCACCTTGGCAGGGCTACTTATACGATACGCAACTATGATAAGTGATCTTGGCATGGATACTTATAGAGTATGCATGATTGATCCTCTTTCGTTGGTTCAATGGCAATGATGAATAACATGAGGTCCTATTTGAGCCAAAATGTCTAATGTCGCTTTTGATAACTATGTTGCCAATGTTTGTACGCGCTTACGTAGAATGAGACCTAAGAATATTGCAGACACTTGGTCTATATTAATCTGCGGGTTTAATGCTTATAATATCGGTTTCTGTTTGGTTTTTGAGGTTTTAACCGTTTATATTTGGGTTGGGTTAATACCGTTCAGCATTTCCCTAATGCGAACCTCACGTATTTAGTATATCTCACCCGGCTATCCTTTTATTAGAACCCGTTCGCTTCCAATTATAAGTACGTTTTTGTGTGTCTACTTCTCTTTAACGCTAACAAAAAAGGACACCAAACACAGTTAGCACAACGGCGATGATGAAAATGAGCCGTCTAGCACTTGACTTGGCTATCTGTTGGGTATGCAGTCATGATAGACATCCATGTAAGATGTGACGCTCTTACCTAAGCCACGCGGTTCGAGTTTCTATTTGTTGCAGGCCTGGTCACCGAAAATGTTCAACGATTAAGAATATCCTTATCTTGGCAGGGCGTTTGTTTTAACACAGCCATGGAGGTTCTTCCATCTTTGTTCTAAGAGGGCTGTCTATCTGTTTGATATGCACCCGTCGTAGCTGAGCCTCATAAAATCTGGACAGCTGGTTAAAAACACTTGATGCTACCTAACCCTAAACCCGGGAAGCTGGGTTAAGGAGTTGGGTTGAAACATTTAATACTATCCGACCCAAAATGGTATCTGTTTACATTTATTATCTCCCTTTATAGATAGCTACACGTTTAGTGTACGTGTCTTTGTTTCCCTTTGACGCTTTTGTTACCGTTTGATGTTGATAACGCAGAACACATACACAGTTCAAGACTGACAAACAATACACACACGCTACAACTTCCATTTTCTCTCTGATCGATTTACTCTCTCTATGTGTGTGTGTAAGCGATTGTTTATCACGTGACAATTTTTTGTTAGTCTGATTACCGATTGGTTACATTAGATGATCATCTAACTGGGATACCTAAAAGTCGTTTGCACTGTGGCGGGGCTACTTATACAGTACGCAGCCATGACAAATGATGATGGCGCGGCTACTTATATAGTATGCAGCCATAAGAGATTGGTCCTCTTTTGTTGGTTCAATGGCGATGATGAGTAACATGAGGTCCTACCTAAGCCAAATTATCTAATGTCGATTTTGATTTCCCAAGAGGTTGCTTGAGGTTTATTAAAAACAAACCTCAAGCACTTTTTCTTTTGTTGGAGCAAAAATGTTACGAGTCATATAGATTATCCGGTTGCTCAACAAAAGAAAAAGCAACCTCAAGCACTTTCTGTAACAAAATAAAAAGAACGGAAGCTAAAAGAGTATATAGATGACACGTCAATTAAGCTTGGCTATGCTAAGAAGTTTTTAAAGACAGATTGGGAGACTCTTTGATGTTAATGAAGGAAAATGACCCAGACTTTGCAGATGGTATACAAAAAAACATGAATGACAAGTTAATCCAGGGTAGTGAAATGGATGATTCAAAATGGAATGTTAGGGTCGACTGCATATGTAATGATCATGTAGCGGCTAGGACCTGAGGTACTGATGCAACAAAATGCGTTTCATGGGTTTCTCTGGTACGTGTCTAATTTTCTATCCTCACTTGGACAAATGTACAACGCACACCTATAATAATCAACATTGATGCTCAAATGTCGTGTAGGTAACCGTTGATTGGACAAGAAACTAGCTTCCAAGAAAAAAAACAATCATGACCAACGGCTTAACATATTGATTAACCACATATTTGTTAATTGCGGAGTTCAACAGCAAGAAAATTCAAATGACGATCTAATGTTGCTTATGTATAATGTTTTGCATTTATCAGTGTATTTTGCTTATACTTCACTTTACAACACTTTTGTCCACTACAATTTGTTGCTTATGTTTCTTACTTTTGATTTACGCAGTCGTTACCCAACACTTGGTTAATCAAGTGCATGTAATGTTGGTCAGATGATCAGACCTTCGGCGCGATTTTAAAAAACATGTCACAATAAAGGTTTCATGTACAAAGGCTATAAACAACAGCGAGGTCAACCAACAGCGCATCCAAATAGCATAAAATTTCACGAATTTTGCTGACAGTGGTAATAACCCCCGATTCCAAAGAAACAGCTCTAGTAACATTGGTCAATTCAGTCCCATAAATGACGGAGGTAACTACTTTTGTTTAATTGCATGCTTTTAAGAACAGTTAGATTTTGCTTTCAGCTAAACTATTTGTTCTTAACATGCTTTATTTACTGGTTGTTATTATCAACAGTGTCACCCGTTTACAAATCTTTATATTCAAGCGTCGCTTCTCAAAATGTGAACATTAAAGGACATTATTTACCCCAGTCATCACACAATATATTCGTCCCAATAGAAACATGAAAAGGCGATTGATGATGAATCAACTAAACACACCCGTTGGCTGCATGTGTGGAGAACCTCACAGTATGAGCACTGATAACCCTCAAGCAAATTCTACAAATACTAGAGGTAAATAGTGTTGTCGGAAGGTTTCCATACATGCATATTACTTAATTTTTTAGGTTGTTTTCAACTCTAAAGTACCTCACTCACTGCTGTCTGCAACATATGGCTGACATTATCCGTTCTGTCACACCCTGACTAAGGCAGAAACACGAGGTGTGACGGAGGATTGATCGTCGTAACACAAGATAACAATATAGAGAAAACTAAAATGCATATCATAAGAGTGTCACGACGTCCTCTGACAACAAGTATGAAACTTAAGTAAAGACAAGTAGAAGAACACAACACGTAGTCTAAGTATTACCACCAAGCTCCCACACATGGGGGTAATACATGTCTTAAAATAAACCAAAAGTTAAATTGAAACAAAGTTCTCAAATGCAAGTCTTTCGAGATAAGATCCATGAAGGATGCCCAAACATCTAACCTAAGTAAATCGTGAGTAATCGTCAACAATCACCAAGATATACTTTTTCCCATTAATACTCTCCACACGCATCGGGCCATACAAATCCATATGCAGAAGATTGAGTTTCTCTTGATTAGTGTCTTCAGCCTTGGGTTGATGAGAGGATTTCTTGCTTTTTCCTAATGCACATGCTGAACACAGATGATCTTTCTGAAATTTCAGTTTTGGAATGCCTCGTGCAAGACCATCTTTAGTTAGTTTGTTAATAGTACCAAAGTTGAGATGTGACAACCGACGATGCCATTACTAGCTATTAGTCTTTGACGCTTTTGATAGAAGACAGATCAGAGAAGTATTTAGCATGTCATCAAAAGAAATTATATGGATCCTGAAAGTAGATCAACACCCTCTAAATTCCGAATAAAGCAAGTGTTTTTTCGAAAAGAAACTTCCAGATCCTCATCGCAAAATTGTCCAACAGAAAACAAGTTATGTCCAAGCCCCACAACATAGTACACCCTTGAGATAATTACGTTCCCTAGCTGATAATCACCATACCCTAGTATCTTTGCAACTTGGTCGTTTCCAAATCGAACAGTTCCCAGAAATTTACTAACGAAGTTCATGAGCTGAGAGCGGTTCCCTGTCATATGTTTTAAACATCCAAAGTCCAGATACCAGAGAAAAATATGGACAACCTGTCATTGACAAGAGAAGAAGAAGATGGAACATCTATAGCATTGGATCCCCACAAATGATTCGGTTTCGAGTTGTTAGCAATCTTAGATTCTACAATCTTAGCCTTTTTACTGGAACCTACTAATTTTATTTGTTTGGGTCTCCTACTATAGACTTTAATCTCTGGTATTGGTGTTTCAACTAAATTAGAAGTGGTTTCCTTCAGATGCACTATTTTCTTAGGAGTGATCCTAGTTAAAGGGCACGAGTTTCACACTATAGTGAAAAGTCTTCCTGTTGGTTTCCACTTAAGTCCTACATTAGTGAACACTTTACCAGTAGGTTTCCAAATATTATGCACTTGGCTTTTCTTTGACTTAGATTTAGATTTAGCATGCATATTTACATCATTCACAAAATCAAGGAAACACACATCATGATTTGCATCAAACATACATTGCTTACATTTAACACAGATTAACTGAGAATTCGCATTTAACATAGTAGGCTTAACCATGTCATCATAAATAGGTTCTTTAATACGATTCTTTTTATTCACTTTCCTAGGTTGGGCTTTTACTTTATTCTTCCTGTTGCTACTTGGTTTTTGCGAGATCCTATCATTCTTTTTATTGTTTGTAGGCTGTGATCTGCAAGTACTAGTAGAACACTTCAATCCTGTAGATGACAACACAGGTGTGTTAGAATCAGGTGTTTTATATGACTCTACATGTTTAATGTTGCTTGAGGATGTGATAGGTTTAGAAAACCTAACTTTCTTGATTTTGTTCATAGGTGTGACTACAATCATTTTCTCACTAGGTTTAAAGGCATTAGGGCATGTGTCTCGAACATAAACAAGTAACTCCTGAATTCGTTTAGTATGCTTATAGGCAAAGTCTAACGCATTATCTAACGGTTGTTTTGCTTTAGCTTGTTCGACTATTCGCTGAAGTATGTCAGCTTGTTACTGAATGTGCTTAAGATAGTCTATGTGAGCTTCCCTATTATTCAATAACCTAGGAGCTAAAGGTTCTAAGTCTATCTTGAACATGCCTGGAGCAATAGTAGTGGCAATTGGTATTTGTGCAACATTTTCAATTGTTTCTTTCCTTTTTAATTTTTGTAAATCGTATTTTAATAAAGTAATCACAAAAACCTTGTCTTGAATTTGTCGTTTTAAATCCGCATTTTCCATAGACTTAGAGTTCAATTGACCAATCAAAGAGTCATCGTGTTCCTTAGAGAGAGCACGTGTTTTTTTAATTGAGTCAAATTGATCTTTGTAAGTCTTTTTTCAAATGCTCAATTTCTTTATGTAAACACTCGTTTTCAGAAAGTAATTTTGCCACACTATGCTCCAATTCAATGTTTATTGTCTCAATTTTATCCATTTCATGTTTGACTTTATCTTCCTTGATATTTTCTCTCATTGATTTGATATGTTCCTTCAACTTACAGATTGTAGTGTCTTTAGCTTGTAGCTAAGCTTTCAAATCATTATTTTCAAAATATTCTGGAATTTCAAGAGCATTTTGATTATTAGTGAATGAATCCTTTTGAAAAATTTCTTGATTTAGTTGCATTGTTAACTCAAGAGAAATGAAATGTTTTTCAAATTGTGAATAACTTTTCGAAAGATCATTATACGCATTTTGTTTGTTCAAAAGCTCAGCATCAAGATCCAAACACTTCACACAAGATTCACTACTTCGCATTTCCACATTCACATCATCAAAAACAGCAGTAGAATTCAACACACATATCATAACATCTTGAGACATGATTTTTTGTAAGAGTCAATCATTTTCAAGAAAAAATTCTTTCTTTTGAATTTCAAAACATTGTTTATCTAAAATACTGTTGAACAACAGCTTCTATCTGGCTAAAAACTGTTTGTACTCTCGTTACCTCATTTAAAAGATCTTTATCAAAAACATTGAATATGTCTTTTAAGGTCTTTAAAACTGGAATTATTTCATTTAGAAAAACAGTTTTTGTGTGTTCAAACCCCCATTCCCCTTCTGTTATAGCATCAGGTGTAATCCGATTTTTCACCACAGCGTCAAATTGGCCAAGATGGTATTTAAGATTTTTAAGGCTTGTATTAACTAGGCTTACCTTAGGAAGTTCCCGATGAGCCTCAATTTTGAAAGGTGACGAAGCAGACTGGTCAGTATTAGGATGTGAAGTTTGTAACCAGAAAGCTTGTTCATCAGACAGTTCTTGTTGTGGAACAAAACATTTACCAAAATCTTTAGAAAATCTATTTAACTCAACATAATTAATTGGAGTCGTATTAGCTTTCTTTTCTTTTGAAACTGGATCGTTTTGTTTTGCAAGCATTTTGGGTCGACTTACTTCTTCCAAAATCAATGTCTCTTCATCATCAATCACAGGACTAGCAACATGTTGACTAGATATAAAACTACCATCATACAAGGTTGGCATAATCTGCTGAGCTTTCTTGAGATAAAATGGATTTTGATAACCTAGAGCTTGTTTGTGAGTGTCATCATAAAAAACTTGGGTTTGTTAACATGTGCACTGTTTGAGCAGATTAACCCACTTTGTAAACAATGTTATCCAATTTCTTAATCTTCTTTTCTAAATTAATTTCTTTGTCTATATACTTATTTTCTTTTTCTTTGGATTCGTTTTAAAAAACAGTAAATGTTTGAAATAAAGATTCATTTTCTTTGATTTGATTTGAAAGATTTTGTTTAAGTGAGTTAATTTTCTTCTTAAGTGTAAGCTTTTCCTTTATCATACCATCTATTTGAGAATCAATCATTTTTTTCACGTGTGCTTAAATCAACATTAAGACGTTGTTCAAAAGTTTTAACTCGTTCTTTATATCTCTCAAGCTTAGTTGTTAAGGATTCATTATTCTTTTCTTGATTAGCCTTTTCCTAATTATTTACATGATTAATCATTTGTTTTGACATTTGTTTAATCATAGATAAAATCATTGAATCTTGTTGTGCATACAAATTAGTATCTTGAACATCTGCCTGTTACGTTTCTTGCAGATATTAAGAGTATGGAATGATATTGCTATCACTTGGTATCTCATTATCTGTAAGATCAGCAACTGGTGTTTGTTCAAAACCCTGCATTGCATGCACATTTTGATTATCCATATCAGTTTGATAGGGTTTAAAATGAGGTACCTCTAAGATAACGTCAGAACCATAGTTGGAAAGATTAGCCATCAGAACCGCCTTTGAATTAGAGACATCATCACAGTCAGAATCATAAGCATCAAGATCCTCAGTCTGGAAAGCATCAATGATTGGAATGGTTATCTGAGCAGCTTGACCGTCTAGAATACCTGGATCTGCAAGAAATGCTAGTTGTTCTTCATCCAAAATTTGTCCAGCTTCCTGTGCTTCAGCCAACATTGCCTTTTCCTTAAACCATGCAGCATTCCTAGGCCTCTTTGGCTGAGTGCATTGCCTAGCCATGTGACCTTCACCTTGACAATTATAACACTTAACCACCCTAGCTTGCCCTCATATATTATTTCCCCCTAAACTAGTAGCATTACCCTTATAACTATTACCAGCATAACTTTGTCCTTGCATCCCCTGAACGTTTTGCACTATAACTCT
>BQNB010082637.1:0-19938 GCA_026074375.1 Tanacetum coccineum
ATACTATTTACGTAACATAGTTAAGTAATATAAGTAAATATTTATAATAATTAATTATAAATATATCTCGATAAGTCCATCCGGTACACTTAGTTACCATAAATATATCGCTTATACTATACGAAATGAAACGTTTATGTTCGCTAAACATTTTAGAAAAGTTTTAAGAAAAATTAAATTTTTTATCTTTTAGTCGACTTATTAAAATAATAAAATAATAATATTTTATTATTAAAAATAAAAATCAAGTTTTAAGTAAAAATTCTAAGTATAAACTTTTTAGGAAATTTTGGCATGACCCGTACGTTTATATGAAGTTTTCCAAGGTTTTTAAACCTTATTTTCAAACAATTCCCAACATTTTGACACTTTCCGACCAAATTTCAAAAATCACCTTTCACAACGTTTACCAAAATGCTTTCTCAAAACGATTCTCAATATAACATCACAAGTATATTTCACTTCCCAAAGTTTGTCAAAATTCCCAAAACGGCTAGTTAACTCTTATTGGACTTTAAGGCCCAACAAGGGTCCATTAAGATTTTTATGTATCAAATATACGTTCTAAGCCCAAACCAAGGTACATTAGTATACATAAGCTCAAATCAATAAGAAAATAAGTAATCCAGACCACAATAAGCCATCCAATAAGCTACGACTTATTGATTGCTTATTGGGTCGTGAGCCCATAAGCTCCAAAATATACATATTAAGCTTCAAAATAAGCTAATAAGCTACGTATTGAATTTGGTTATTACCATAGGCTATAATATTAGTCCAAAAAAATATGACATACTAGGATAATAACCAAAAAACATCTCCCTTAAGTTTCCATATGTTGCCGTGAGCTAATAAGCTCAAAATAAGCTTATTCGAACCCACCAATAAGCCAAAATAAGCTATATAAAAATTAGCTACATACCAAATATATGTATTTCAACCATTACGACCATAATATCAAAACAAACAAAACCTTATCCTTGTTTCATTTTATTCGAACCCCAAACGCACCCTAAGCAACCCTTTTTAAACGTTTTGCTTTCGATTTTAAACAATCGAGCCGTACAACTAACATCTATGCATCACTAACAACCCAAAAGGACAAGTAAAATTTAAATTTAAAAGACTTACAAAAATGGTCTTCAAAATAAATTTCGACGCGAACCGGACAACCCAAACATTGTTTAAATGCTAACCCGTGTACTAGAATCAACCCAATATATCACCAATCTTCATGTTTTTGATCAAATTTCAAAAATAAAGTTTGTATGTGTGTGTGTGTTTTCGGACGTGGACAAGAGAGAAAGAAAGAGATTTTTGATCTCAAATGAAAATGCAATGTGTATGTTTTGGTATCAAACAAAATACATATGTACTCACCCTTATACAAAGTTCCTATAAAAATGCCACCTTGCCTCCCTTGTGTCTTGAACCCGTGGCAAGGTATCCAAGGGGCTCGGGTGTCTTCGTTTTCGTGTCGGGATCACTTAAAAGCTCATAAAACTCAACCGTAAAATATTTCCAAAAGTTAATTAGCATTTTTATTCACCTTAAAAATACTTTGCCAATAACTTAGATTATTTATCTGACATATTTCCATATTAGATCTCCCAAAAACTCATTTAGACATTAACGGACTTGTCGGGATTCGTTTTTCGGCATTTCTCAAAATTTACGGACCAACCACCTGGAACTTAAATAACATAATAATACCCTCTAAAAAGGATTATTATACACCATATAACAATAATTCACCTTAATTTTATAAATTCACCACCGTCAACACGGTACAATATTCTAAATAAACTGACACACGTCAAATAGTCGAAGAACTAAATTAGAATATTCAAAACATAAAAGGGGCAGAGGTTACACTTCGGTTCGGTTCGACTCACGGTGAGTGCGAACATACATATCTCGCCATCTATTTCTAGCTGACGTCTTGTTCAAATTGATTGAGAATGATTTCTAATGACTTTTTCTAACGGATGATCTCTTGTCCAACAATGTTCAGAAGGATGTCATTGATAGAATGCATGCATGTTCGACGAATGAACATACCGTGAAGATGTCTCCCTTTGTTCATGTACCGGTGTACTGAAGATGTTGATAAATTTGTCTTCGTTAACTTGTGCATTTTTTCATGAGTTTTTGCTTGATTAATGTTCTTAGTAACAGTAACAGTTGGTGCTTGAGTTGGTGTTTGACTTGTAGTTTTAGGTGTTGTTTGAATGTTCAATGGAGGTGTATCTACAACGACATTTGTTGAAGTAGATGGAGTTATGTTTTGTTGTTGACGTTGATTAGGGGCATCCACAATATGTACAGCGGAAGACTTTGACATAAATGGAGTAGTTCCATTGAGTAATTCATCGAACATCGAACTAAATAGCAAATCCAGCTCATTCATGAGGAACAGTTTCCCAACTTTAAGGACTGAAACATAAACTATCTTGTTCAAGTGCCGTTGTTGGACATTATGGAACAAGGTCAGAACTGACCTGATCTGAAGACATTAAAGGCAATTCGTCAAAGTTAACATGAATGGTTACAACTATCACTCTTGTTCTCTTGTTATATACCCTGTAAGCTCTTGACTAAGTAGAATACCCTACAAAAATAGGTGCATCACCTTTTTCTTTCATCTTGTAAAGATTCTCACCATCTCTGACGATATAGCATAAAGAGCCAAAAATATGAAAGAATTTTAAAGACAGTTTTTGGCCATTGATGATATGATAAGGTGTTTTCTCATGACGAGGAATTACGAGTAAACGGTTTTGAGTAAAACATGTTGTTGCAATTGCTTTAGCCCAAAAGAACAAAGGAACTTTAGCGACGCTTAGCATTGTTCGAGCAGCCTCAACAAGAGTACGGTTCCTTCTTTCAACAACGCCATTTTGTTCATGTGTTCGAGCAATTGACGTGTGGTGTTCATTACCTTATTGAGAAAAGTATGCATGAAGAGTTTTATTCAAGAATTCTGTGCCTTTGTTAGTTTGAACTGTTCTTATTTGAGCGTGAAGTCCTCTTTGAACAAGTTTGAGGAAATCGATGAGAACTTCAGGTGTTTTGTCTTTAGATCTCAATAAGTGAGTCCAAGTATACTTGAATAGTCATCAACAATTACAAGAACATATTTCTTACCATTAAAGCTTTATACCCTTATGGGACCACATAAGTCCATGTGTAGAATTTGTAACCGTCTTTTGGAGCTTGGGGTTGTTTTGGTCTTGAAAAACTTACGTTTTACTTTCCCTAACTCACAAGAAGAACAAAGATGATCTTTGACGAATTTCAATTTGGGAAGGCCAGTCACAATACCATACTTCAAAAGCAAGTTGATGGTATCAAAGTTCAGGTGTAAGAGATGACGATGCCAAAATCATGCTTGTGACAATGAAGCTTTAGCCATTAAGCAGATTGGATTGGGAGAAGTTATATTTTAAAGAGTGATGGAGTAAAGATCTATGCCACGAGAACTAGTGAGAAGATCATTTCCCTTTAAATCACGGATGTAACATGTAGACTTCTGGAAAGCAACTTCTAAATCTGCATCACATAATTGACCAACGAAAATAAATTGTGATTCAACCCTTCGATGTAATAAAACCTCTTGATAGTGATATTTCCATGAACCAAATCTCCATAACCAAGAATCGATGCAATTTGATCGTTTCTAAACTGTTAGGTTTAAAAGACTTCAAGATGATTCTTAGAGTTACTACTGCTCAGGTATATATTAGTGCTGTCAAGCATAACTTAGTGCTGCTGGTAATACTAATGAAAATTATGCTAAGTAGTTAGTACTGGTAGTATAAAGTTACTACTGCTAGTTACTACTGTTAGTATAATTAGTACTGTTAGTATAAAGTTACTGCTGCTAGTAGAAGTTAAGACTGCTCAGAGATGAAGACTGAAAATATACTAAGTAGTTACTACTGCTAGTACTAAAGTTAGTACTGCTAGTGTATGTTAGTACTGCTAGAGTAAACTTCTAAGTAGTTAATGCTGCTTGTGCTCAGTTACAACTGCTGAGTAATTACAACTGCTGGAAGGATTAATGCTGTCAAAGATGAGATCAAAGACATATCAGAGAAGAGATAAAGGTTGATTGAAGAACAAGAATACTTATGAAGATAAGTATCAATTATTTGTAAAGAAGATATGTATAAACTTATTTGTTTAAGAGATTATGTTTACTTATAGAAAAGATCATAATCACTTGACGCGTTTTGTAAGCCCATTAGGGTTTCCTTAGTGTATAAAAGGAACCCTATGGCATAGATCTAGATATCAGTTTTCACATAGTTTTCATATTAGTATTTTGCATAACAATCATAGTTAGTATTCATAGCTATTTTGTAATTCAAAATAGTATTCAATATATTGTTTAGTAAAGATCTTGTTTTTACTATTTCATTGTTCTTCTTAGTATTACAAACTAGATTCCGCATAGTTTGTGATATTCTCAATCTTAGTTTTTACCATAGTTGTCTTGGATTTATCCAATATAACTAAGCTTTAACAAGCTAAGTAAGATCTGTCAAGAAGGGATCAATAATTGTTCAAGTGTTGCAAGAGCTAAGTAGTTGTTAGGATGCTATGCAGTTCGTCAAATTCGTTTACTCTGTTGTGTGGCTTTGTGATCCTATGTTATCACTTTATTATGAAGCGAACCCCCCTCCCTGGTTGGGTGGGTTATGTTAATGGAGCATGAGAATGGAGCAATATCTTACTCATACTGATTATGCTCTTTGGGAGGTTATTGTGAATGGTGATGCACTTGTTGTTGCATCAGCTAGTGCTGAAGGTCCTATTCCTTCTAAAACTGCAAAACAAAAGCTGGCAAGAAAGAATGATATGAAAGCAAAAAGCACTCTATTGTTGGCCATTCAGGATGAGCACCTATTAAAGTTTCATGGAATCAACGATGCAAAGACCTTATGGGAAGCAATCAAGACCAGGTTTAGAGGCAATAAATAATCAAAGAAAATGCAGAAGACCATTCTGAAGCAGCAATATGAGAATTTTACTGCATCAAGATCTGAAGGACTGGATAAAACCTATGATAGGTTTCAGAAACTCATCAGCCAATTGGAAATTCATGGTGAAGTTATCTCCCAGGAAGATGCAAATCTTAAATTGCTAAGAAGTCTACCATTAGCTTGGAACAATATTGCCTTGATCATGAGAAACAAATCTGATCTAGACACAATGAGCATGGATGATTTGTACAACAAGTTAAAGGTGTATGAAGCTGAGATTAAAAGCCAATCAAGCTCAAGCTCAAACTCTCAAAATGTGGCTTTTATATCTTCAGATGATACTAGCAGTACTAATGAAGTAGTTAATACTGCTCATGATGTTCCTGCTGCTAGTTCAAAGAAACAAGCTTCTTCCTCAACCTATGCTGATGATGTCATGTTTTCCTTCTTTATCAATCAATCTAATAGTCCATAGTTGGACAATGAATAAGCTAGATGCAGAATTGAACCCATGATATCTTGAAGAGATGGATCTCAAATGGCAGGTGGCCATGCTTACCATAAGGGTGAAGAGATTCTTAAAGAAGACAGGAAGGAATCTGAATTTCAATGGCAAAGAAACTGTTGGCTTTGATAAGACAAAGGTTGAATGTTACAACTGCCACAGGAGAGGTCACTTTGCTAGAGAATGCAGGGCACCAAGGAATCAGGGGAATAGAAATGGAGATGCTCCAAGAAGGATTGTACTAGTAGAGACTCCTGCAAATGCCTTGGTTGTTCAAGATGGGATATGTGGTTATGATTGGAGCTATCAAGCTGAAGAAGGACCCACAGACTTTGCTCTAATGGCCCATTTGTCTTCAGGTTCATCCAGTTTATCAAGCTTAAATACTGAGGTACAAAATTGCTCTAAAGAATGTTTAGAATCTTATCAATCTCTTCAGAAACAATTTGATCAACAACGTGAAGTTCTAAATAAAGTTAATCTAGAAATAATAGCTTATCAATTAGGCTTAGAATCATTAGAAGCTATAATTGTTATTTATCAAAAAAATGAAGCTGTTTATGAGGAAGACATTGCATTTTTGAAATATGATGTTAAGGTAAGAGATAATTCTACAACAGAGCTTAAAAATCAGTTAGTAGAGCTTAATAGAAAAAGATGATTAAAACTAAAATTAGAAAATTTAAAAATCATCATGAAGAAACTAAACTGATAAACAGCCAAATTAAGTGTTAATAACAAGACCTGGTTGGTTTTGAACAGTCAAATGAATGAAAATAAATGCATGATTGTCATCTGAATAAAAGAGAAGTGTTTAAAAGTGCATCGATAGTAGTGTGATGAGATTGAAGAGGAAAAATAATCAAGAAATGATAGGTTTTTAAGAAGGTGAGGGATATCATGCAGTTCCCCCTTCCTACCCTGGAACTACATGTCCACAGACCAGACTTGAGTTGTCCTTTGCTGGAAGATATTCTGTCTATAAGGACTAATGAGAGTTGAAACTATAGTGTGCCTAGAAATGAATCAACTAGCATCTAAGTCTGAAATATAGTGTGGAACAACCTAAAGAATGTTAAGGCCTAAAGCTCCTTATTAATTTGAAGAGTGGGAGTCTGATAGTGATGATGACTGTGTGTTTAGACCTTCAATTGAACAGAATAAACCTAGTTATGCTAAAATCAATTTTGTTAAATCAGATAAAAATACTAGGAAATCTGTTATTGAACAAAACACATATAGGCAAGCTGAAAACCTTAGGAAAAGTTAGAGTCCTAGGGTTGATAAAAGAAATTGGAAGGAACTACTGACTTAGAAACTAGGGTATGATTTTGAGTTATAAATAAGAAATTTTTGTTTTATATTGGGAATGTCACAACCATTTAATTCAAGGACTGTAACTTTTATTGAGAAAAAAATGGTTGGAAAATCTATGTTGAATAATTATGGGAAGGGTTTAACGGTCAAAGGAAGTAGATCAGTCTGGAACAATCCCAGAGGGTGAACCATCAAAACAATTTGAACACTCACCCACTTCCAAAAGAAATTTTTGTTCCAACAGCAGTTGCAACAAAGTCTGGACTAGTGCCAGTTAATGCTGCTAAGCAAAGCTCTCTAAGAGAAGCAGCATCAATTAGTATCGTCAGGCAAAGTATAAGTACTGATGGCATATAAGACCAAAGTGTGTAATGTTGCATCATCCACAAAATATTCGTATTTTAAAGCACATTCACATGGAGAGGCTTTAACAAAAATCCAGCAGTTAAAAACCAATAATTTTAATAAAAAAGTTTATACTGCTAAGGTTAATAATGTAACTACTGCGGACCAGAAGTAGTAGTTAGTACTGCTGAGGGAAAAAGGGAAAATGTTGTTAAGTCCTCAACATGCTGGATTTGGAGACCAACAGGAAAAGTAATTGACCATATCTCCAAAGACAGTGGATCATACATGCCTAAAAAAGATTTGACTATGTTGATCCTCAAGGCAGACTCAAGTCAGTGATGGCTTGGGTCCCCAAGAGAAACTAATTCTCTTATTTTGAGTGCAGGGTAATCCACAATATGCTTTACAGGATCAAGGGATTTTTGACAGTGGATGCTCTATGAAAGCATATGATGTAACAAGTCCTACATAACGAGATTTATCAAGAATTGATGGATGACTTTGTAGGGGGATGCATTTGCGGAAGTCCTAAAGGATAAAATAATTGAAAAGGTAAAATTAGGACTGGAAAATTAGACTTTGAAGATGTATATAGACTTTGTAAAGTAACTTAAGTTATAATATTTACTCTGTCTTCACAAATTGTGACAAGAAAACCAGTGTTTCTTTTCACTGTTAGCTGAATGTCTTGTTCTACTCCTGACTTTAAGCTACTTGATGAAGAGTCCTAGTCCTTGCTTAAAGTTCCCAGACAGAACAACATGTACAGTTTTGATCTAAAGAATATTGTTCCTTCAGGAGGTTTGACTTGTTTATTTGCAAAGGCTATAATAGATGAGTCTAATTTATGGCATAGGAGGCTTGGTCATATAAACTTTAAAAACTTGAACACACTGTGAGGGGAAATATTGTTAGAGGTTAGCCTTTTCAAAGTTTTTTGAAATGACCCATTACTTTGTGGTTGCTGTATCATAAAAGGAAAGCAACAAAAAGCTTCTTGTAAGACCAAGCTTGTGAGCTCTATCAGCCAACCCTTACAAATGTTGCATATGGACTTATTTTAGGCCAACATCTTAAGGGAGTAATCCATCACAAGACATATTTTCCTTGTAGTCCACTGATGACTATAGGTAGGTTGAGTTTAGGTTTTCTTTTTTAGTCACTAAGGATGAGACTAGGGTATCCGTTAAAATCTTTTATACTGCATAGAAAACCAAATAAATCATAAGGTTAAAATCATCAGATGTGACAATGAAACTGAGTTTAAAAATAATGACATGAATCAGTTTTGTGGGATGAAAGGGATTAAGAGGGAATTTAGTTTAACACCCCCAAATTTGCTCGCAGCGGAACCAACTATTTGGGTGTTAAAAAAAGTACAATAGTCACAAGATGTAAAGAACGACTCGAAGAGACATTTAAAAAACAAGCAAACATTTTCATTCCTTGGTTTCAGAGTTCAAAAGCGTAGTCCCAAAGCATCGTTACCATAATATATACATAGTTGAGCATAAACACACTAAAACAAAGTTCTCATATTAAGGAAATGTGATTTTCAAATGATGAACAAAAGTTTAGCGCAAATCCTTCTCTTGAGCCTCCAAGCCTTTAACCTTGATTACCTGAGATAAAACATGCTAAAAAGTCAACGAAACGTTGAGTGAAATCATAGAGTTTATATGAATAATTTAGAACACAAGCATAAATATTGATGCAATGATGAACTTGTTGATCATACAAGTCATTTCAGATAAATTGCATTAACTCTGACACAGATCCCATGGAACGAAATATGGATCATTTAGATCATGCATAATCCATTTACATATGCTTCACTAAACAATAATAATAATGCCCCCAGGCTAGGTATCTTTGTCCATATACCAATAAAATCATCGAATACAAGTATTTTCGAGACATGTGGGTCCCAGAAACGGGCAGTAATCCCCAAACATCACCGAACCGAGGTTGTCAAGCCATAAGAATCAATTAATTGTAACAGCGGCTACCAATACATAGGTAGTGAAACGGTTCATGATTGGGGTGCATTGACAAGAGGTAACTTAAATGCAATCAAGTATATATTCGGGTCCAGCAAACATGGAAAACAACTTGTTGTTCAATTTGATAAAGTAGCATGATCAATCCCTCGCGGGGTTTAAGAAAACATTTAAAGTTATAAAGGCGAGGATATGAACTCACCTTGATCGAAGCCGATGATCAAATAATCAAAACAATCCACTGAAAATCAACGAACACGATCACGACCTATAAATTACGTCGCTCGATTACTATGCCGAAAAGTATAATCAATGATGCGTTCATCGTGTCGGTAAAATATATATCTTATATATATAAACATACATGTGATGAGAAATCCACTTGCGCGATCTAAATCCTATAACCCCACTTCATTGTGTTATAATTATTCCTCACATTTTATCTTACGCGACCTTAATTGAAAACTTTATATTTTTAGAAAGTTACTATTTTCGGAAAGTTACCATCTTTGATAAGTTTAAACGTTTAAGTATATTTTTTTAATACTTATTGTTTTATTTATATTAATGTACTTAGTTAAAAATTATATAAGTCTTATATGACCCGTTGACTTTTTAAAGTCAACATTTGACTTCTTTTGACTTTTATACTTATATTTATTTTTACCCAAATCTGACCCGCGCCAATCGACCCTCTAAATCACATTTTCACGACTCGGAGTAAAAAGAGAATTTATGCGAAACGATATTCCGGACAACTTTTTAGTTTTAGACAAGACCCGAAACTCGACAGGAAATGATCAAAATGCCCTTTTTCAATTCTGCTGTAACTTGTATTTTCAATAAAAACGCAGCAGTTTGACCATCGGTTTTGACCCACTAAATCACGTTTTCGTGGCTTTGACGAAAAATAGATTTTATGTAAAACGTTATTCCGGACAACTTTTGTGTTTTGCCGGAAGGCTGAAATGGGCTCGAAAGTGCTCAAAACACTCGTTGAAAATCTGGACAGAATGTATATTTCCCAAAAATAACTATTGGGGATTATTAAGTTTTTCAAAACTTGTTTTCGCCGTAACTTTTTCGTTATTTGGAGTTACGAGACGGTCAAATTACCGAAACCTTCGTAAAAATAAGCTCTTTCATATTCTTAAATCAAAAATCAGTTTTCATAAATTTTCGGACCTCGTTTTCCGTGTCAAAGTTTCTGCTCGTTTTTATACTTTTCAAAACACATCAAAACCTCATTTTTAAGCTTCTATTCCAACTATAATATGTCTAATATGACATATAAACAATACATGATCAAATCAATCGACCCATAATACGATCTAACCTATTCACGCAAGATTTCCCCAAATTCATCACATGCATTCACGAAACAATCGAATCAAGAAAATAACAAAATGAACATAAAAGAATGCTTACAAAGCTCACAAGAGCTAGATCGGACTTGACTTGTTCCTCCCTTGTCCTAGCCGAACTCGAACCATATCCCAAAACCAAAAACCGAACATTTTTCAATTGAACCGAGCTTGAGATATTAATTATCCATCCAAGAACAACCCACTTACCAAACGAAAACACTTGAATCTAACTCGAACTCTAACTAGAAAAATACCCATTGCATGTCGTATATTTTTAGTGGAAAACGTAGGAAATAATGAAGGGATTCGAAAAATATAAGTTGTTCGGGTTGCATGTAATTTTTCCGGCGAGCACGGCGGTTTCCGGCGGCGGTGACCGACGGCCGACGACGGCTATTTTCGGTGACCGGAAAAGTTTTCCGGTGGTGGCGGTGGAGCTAGAGAGAAAGTGTGTGTGTGTGTTTATGAATAAAATGTGAAATAAACTAGTATATATAATTCTTGCACTAGTTTGGGCTATTGGCAAAACAAGTCCTCCCCTCTTTTTTAAAAGTAGTTTTTGACACAAAAGAGAACCATATTTTGTACTTAGGTGTTAAAAGACAGCAACCGTAGCTCGGGATTGCACTAGCCGAGAACAAATATTTATTTTCGACATCAATTTTTTATATTAAAAACATTTTAAGTTAATGCGTACACTTTAAAATGCGAGTCCGACGCAAAACATGGACCAAAATGGACTGACTTCATAAAAATAATAAATTTTACTATCTTCAAAATAAAAACCGAGTCGCGTCCGTACATTCTACGAACTCGAAACGGTTTCATCGAACGCGCGCTCAAACGTCGACTCGCGAAACGTCAAAAATAAAAATTATCAAAATTTCTCAAAATTATTCAAAATAAAATACGAAAATATTTATTCTCGACAATTAAAAATATTAAATATTGACGTTCGTTGATTTCTCGATCGATAACGGATAAATTTAAAATGTACGATTCACGATTACTTAAAATGGACAATTTTATTGAAAACCGACTAAAGTATAAAAGTAAAGTCTCAAAATTAATAAAAATAAATATGAGATTAGAATTAGTAGTGACCTTAAATACGGGGAATTTTTAAAGATAAAAATAAAGACGGTTACACTTAAACGGATAAACTGCCTAAATCGGCTTAAGATTAACAAGAACGAGAAGTTGCGAATCGCGTAAACCGTCAAAACCACACAAAAAGTTCACTTACTAGAACAATACAGAACAACGACAAAATGAATTAAAATCATTGACATTAAAGACGGATTGTCACATTTAGTGTTGCCAGAACTCCACAACAAAATAGAGTTGCTGAAAGAAAGAATAAGACACTAATAGAGGCAACTAGAACTATGCTAGCAGATTCATTATTACCTACTACATTTTGGGCTGAAGCAGTTAATACTGCTTGTTATGTTCAGAATAGGGTTCTAGATGACAAGTCCTCAAAACATGGACACCTATTAACTAATACTTGGTAGACCACCTAGTATAGGTTTTATTGCGACCTTTTGGGTGTTTTATAGATTATTATTCTATAATACCATTAGATCCTCTAGGAAATTTGAATGGGAATGGCTGATGAGGGTATCTTGGTTGACTACGTATAAAATACTAGGTTTTTTTATGGTAATTTAACAAAAGAACTATAAAAGGTAGATGGAGACAAGCACATACCACTTTTCTTGAAACAAATCAAATGTTGCAGGGAGTGGTCCATAATGGCTCTTTGATATTGATTCACTAACAAAATCTATGAATTATGAGCCAATTACTGCAGGAAATCAAACTAATGGTGATGCAGGTATAAAGACAAATGTTAATGCAGGCAAGCAAGACAGAATAAGCATCTGATCAAGTAATACATACGCTACCATCAAGTTTTCTAATTCTCACTATCTTCAAGTACATCAAAGCACAGAATGATAAGGCTGTGATGAGTGTACCAAACAAATGAATGATTGATGTAAGTCAAAGAAATAGGGACAAGAAAAGAAGGAGGAGCTTCAATTAAGAAGATGACCACATGTGCAAGATTTCAGAGCCCCCTTTAATTTATTTTTTTGAATAGTTTTGCTTGTTCAAACAGAAAGAAAGGTTATCCAACAATAACACTAACAAAGATAGTACTGCTAGTGCCATCTGTTAGTATACTGCTGGGCCAATAATAATACTTGACTGCCAGTGAAAATCTTAATATATGGTAGTCCAAAAAATAAAACAACGGCTAAGTTTCTATTGCCCTGAAAAATTCAAGTATGCAATCTTTGGAAAACCTCTAGCATACTTGAAGATGCCAACCCACCCTATGATGATATGAGAAGTGGGTGCAGAGGCTAACCTTAACAACTTGGAAACCACCATGAATGTCAGTCCTAATCCACAACCAGAATTCACAAGAACATCCTAAAGACGCATAACAGTGGAGACCATAAATCAGCTACTCAAATAAGGAGATGACCAAGATTTCTAAATACATATGCAATGGTCAAGTTATACATCAAAAATCAGAGGAGAACCAAATCACAAAAGATTATCAAACTGCCTATTTACCTGTTTTCTTCACAAATAGAACCACAAGAAGGTGATTCAAATCTTTGATAGATCCAATCTGGGATAGAAGCAATGCAAGAGAGCATTCTGACAATTTACAACTTCAAAAGGTTTGGGACTCTGTGGATCTTCCAAAAGTAAGAGGGCTATAAGAACTAAGATGGTGTAAATAAACAAGAAATGATTAGAGAGGAATTATAGTTAGAAACAAGGCAAGACTGGTTGCACAAAGTTACATCCAAGAAGAAGGCATTGATTAAGATGAGGTTTTTGCTCCTGTTGCTAGGATAGAAGCAATCAGGTTATTTTTGGCCTATGCATCATTTATAGGACTTATTGTGTAATCAGAAGGATGTGAAGATTGCCTTTTTTATAATGGTAACATTGAAAATAAGTGTATGTGTGCCAACCTCCTAGTTTTGAAGATCCACAGTTTCCTAATAAAGTTTTTAAGGTAGAAAAAGCTTTATATGGTCTACATCAAGCTCCTAAAGCCTGGTATGAAACCTTGTCTACCTACTTATTGGAAAATAGATTTAGAAGAGGCACTATAGATAAGACTCTATTCATCAAAAAGGACAAAGGTGATATCCTGTTAGTGCAAGTGTGTAGAAACTAAAGGGGGGGGGGGGTTGAATAGTTTTACCGATTAATTAGCGTTTTAAAAGTTTGCTTATGAAATAGTTTGATTCGAGTTGTATGTCAATCAACCAACAATATGAATCACAGCAAAACTATCTAACAATGCAAGTAATAAGTAAAGAGGTAAGGAAAGAAACGATCAAACCAAGACACCGAGATTTATAGTGGTTCGGCAACGAAGCACCTCTTCGTTCCTACTCCACTCCCCGAGTACTCCACTCGAGATTTCACTATGTCAACAAGCTCCCTTTAGGCGGAGAAAACCGTTTACACGTCGCTTACTTACTTTTCCGACACTAAGCTAGATGTCGAGTCCTAATCTTAGCTAGAACCAATCTAAGACTTCACTAAGTCTTCACACACTCACAAGATATACACTCTTGGATTGACACACAATCCAAGTCACACCAATATACAATATACACACTTGGATCTACACGCGATCCAATTTATACAACGACACAAAACAAATGTAATGAATGTTTGTGATCTTGAAGAAGAAAAGAGAGAGAGATCACTTGATAACAATTCGTATGTAGAAGAATACGATTGTTCTTCTCTTGCACTTGATTAGAAGGTGAAGAAGGGAGGAAGAAAGAATTAATCACTTGAAACAAAATCAAGGAATGTTAGTGATCAAGATATGTGTTTTAGAAAGAAAGGAAAAAGAGAGAAAACTAGATCTGATAGAATTTTTGGCAAGAGGAAGTCTGTTTTTGAAATGGGGTGGCCCAGTATTTATAGGGGACAAAAAATAACCGTTGCTGGCGGCGGTCCCTTATATATAAGGGGGCCGCCACTAGACTTCGCTCCATTTTTTGTCCTTTTGTGGTGAATATTGTATCTGTTATGGAACCTTTCATTTTGGGGGGAAAATTTAAAATTCAAATTTTATGTTTTTAATAAAACATTTCTTTTAATGAATAAATAATTTGTTTTTATATTTTTATAAAAACATTTTTGTGGAAGTATAAGATTTAAGAAAAATTATTTTCGTGATCACTAATCATGTTTAATGATTTGTTTATCCATACCTTAAGTGATTAATCTTAGAAATAGAATTTTATGATTAGTAATTTATAAACATTTAATTTTATCGTAAACGTTTTCACATTTTGTTATTATCAAAACATTGAAAGGTCGAAAAATATAAATAACGTTTTTGGACATTATTTGTATTAACAATATACAAACCGTTTAATGCTATAAGCCTATAAGAATATTAAGCTGTGTTAACAGTTTAACGGTCATGTTTCTATCAGCCCCACTATTTAGCAATCCCAAATAGCCCCACTAATGTCTCGATATAGACCATCCAATAGGAAACGAGGTTGACCACCTAGATTACAACCCAAAATTCTCGAGACTTCCTGTCACATATATGCTTAAAACATCCTAATTTTTTGAATGTAGCTATTTGACAACTTGCAAGTGTATACTTTTTTTTTAAATTACTGCAGTTAATCATCAGAGAGTGTAGGTGTTGGACTGGTCAAATTTTTTGTGGTGGAAGGCGCTCAAGTGGCAGAAGTTAGTGTACATACATGTCCCGAAACTAAATCACTGAAGATGAGTCAGGAACGACTGAGTTACATTGAAATGAAATGCGCAGTCTAGTTGCTACTGATCATTAGAGTACGATAGTGTTAACTTCATCTGCTACTGTAGATGGAAAGAGTTCAATTTTGAATACAAAGGTACCGGATAAAACTGCCTCACGTTACATTTTAAGTTGAGTTGCTACTAAGGCCCGTAAAGTATGCAAGAGGTTCGTAGAAGGTACTATCTTAAACATTATGTTTTTAATAGGCAATGAAATATGGGTTGAAGAATGTTGGATTCCATCTCTTTGATTTCTAAGGACATGTTTATGTGTGGAAAAAGTTAGTGTGTTATCTCCTAAAAATCATACTCCATCGCTCACATTAACAAAATAGGTGTGCCTGCGGTAGCATGATGCAGATGAAGGCGACACATAAGTTGCATCAGTTTTAGTCCTATGTGATACAAGTCACTTTTAAGCAATAAAAAAGGAAACACAGGACACTGTAGACTAACCCTTAGATGATTGCTGAAATTTGTCTTAAAAAGTACAGTTTCGAGACTGTTTGGAATTGGTTATCAAAACTCCTGATGACATTATTGGCCAGTGAAATAAGTAATTTTGAATAAGTAGTTTCATATGCTTACTAAAAATGGTACCATGTGGGAAAGAATGACGTGAGTACAGTTACATGGGGAGTATTCCCGGCCTAGGAAATCATTCAACCAACTGTTCTTGGTATGGAAGGACGAGTGCATTTGGCATGTAGAGACAGTATGTCGCTTCAAGAAAGGTACAATTTTTATGAACCATTTTCGGTTACATGGCTTCAAGATTGATTTCGATTACATGTTTTTTCTTTTGCTGTAAGATTTTGTTATTGATATATTAGAATTTTGAATAGGGACAGTTGGTGTTTTGTTATTTCTTGACTGGCATGAGTGTAGAGGAACCATGAAGGCAGAAAGTTACAACACATAAAGCTTACTGTTTGCTCATGCACAGACTGATAGACGATGGGGGTAACGTTACTAAAACTTTGCAATATAGAACTTTCAAAAGTAGTAAACATGTGGGACTTTATTTCTTTAAGTCCATCATCATAATTATTAATTTTTCTTTGCCAAAATGGTTTTTCTTTAGATTTAAAAATAAGCTTGAACAAAGCACACACTATCATTTTCCCTTTGTGCTTTATTGCCTTGCCTAACACTGATTCATGGGTCATAGGTAACGCCCCATATATTCAGCAATAACGGTGGTCGTCTAGAAATATTTTTTATGCCCACTGTTTGGTTATGCCAAAGCTTCGTAATATGAGATCAAGTTCTTAAGAGATTGTTATGCACATAAGCACTCTAAACGTGTCCAAATGAACACATACAAAGGCCAATTGCATCTAAATTAACCACAATATTTTTTGTAATGCATTGAATAAAGTAAAGGCACCATAACACTCAATCAGGAAGGTATAATGCAAGTTAATGTTAAAATCAAAGCGCTTTTCCCTTCTGGGTTTGATAGCATCTCTTCAGCACCATAAAAACCCTCTGGCAAGACTGACAAGTTCATATAAAATATGACAAGCTTTTTGGTCCTTAGTGGCATTTGTACGGATTTAAGTTTTGAAAGGTAGAAAATAGTAAGCAACTGATATTTAAGTTGTATAAGACTGTTGCAACGATTTGATCAATGTGTAAACCATAGGGGTTGTTGGAAACATAAAAAGTGTCGGTCACTTCCAAGTTGTAATAGGTCTTAGCTCGTAGAATGTGTCATGTTAAGTATAGAAGCTAACCCGGCCTAATGCCCACGGGAAGCCCATCATAGCCCATGGGTCGGCCATCATGTAACTATATAAGCCCTCTCCTAGCCTTAGAGAGGGGTTGGTTGTTTTCATTTTTCCCATTTTCCATCTAATAAGAACATCATCTATTTTCCATCCATTCTCTCTCTAAAACATCACAACCCACATCTCACTCTTGTTCTTGGTTTGATCATTAGATTACATGTTTCTTCAATTGGTATCAGAGCCATGGAGTGGTGTGTTTAGTTTTTGTGTTTATCTTGTGATTTGTGTTCAAAATCTTTATAAAGAACAAAATTTTTGATTCAAAATTTTTGGTGTAAAAACCTTAAAGTTTTCATTTTTATTGTTCCTATAGGATTAGTAACACTAGTTGTACAAGAATTTTTTTGCTAAAAACCATTCAAAAATGTGTCTTTTTGAGTTTTGAAAATTTAGGTTTCGTAGTAGTTATAACCGAACTAGTGTGTTGTATGTTGGAACCGAACGAGTAAGCCGAACAAGTAAGCCGAACGAGTAAGCCAAACGAGTAAGCCAAACTAGTCACTTTAGTTGGAACCGAACAAGACCAACCGAACTAGTAACTTTAGTTGGAACCGAACAAGATCAACCGAACTAGTGTGCACCGAACAAGAGGAACCGAACCAATTCTCTTTTGACAATCGAACTAGATTCTTCTTTGTTAACCGAACAAGGTGAACCGATCCAGTGTCTTCTTTGGTAACCGAATGATTCGTAGTTTTGTACACGTAAAATATTTATAAAATATAATACTTTTAAAAGAGTAATTAAGAAAATTACCAAGTTATTTTGTGGACATGAGTTCGGAAGTAGTGAAAGCCTAGTGAGACAGAAACAGAGGAAATCTCTAAAAGAGTAGGGTATCGAACTTTGAATCTGATATGTCTAGATGCAGAAGATAGATGATCATGTAGGAAGTTGGAAAAAAGGATGATCAAGAGGATGATCAAGAGGAGGCAGAGATGAAAATGCATATTGAGATAGTTAAAGATGATGATGTAGCAATTGATGCTATACCTCTAGCTACTAAGCCTCCAGTGATTGTTGAATACCAGATTGATAATGATGGAAGGATGGGATACTTTAAATTGATAAGGGCGGATGGAAGCTCAAAAAGGTATTCATCAATGATAAAGATGCTTCAGGGTATTGATAAAGAAGACTTGGAGACCATCTGGAAGTTAGTTAAAGCTAAACATGAGAATACAAAGTCAGAGGATGATTATAAAAGAGTGTTATAGGATGATTTGAAAGTAATGTCTGAACCTGACATAAAAAGTAAAGTATGGAGAAATCTACAAGGGTACAAAGTGATTGTTTGGAAGCTGTTTGATAACTGTGGAGTGCACTTTGTAAGGTTTAGAAATCTACATATCTTTATGTTGGTTGAGAAAAGATATCCCCTTACACCAATAACAATCTCAAACATGCTGAACAAGAAGCTTTAAGCTGATCGTTGGAATAAGATGTGTTATCAACTACTCAAGCTCATGACAAAGCAGGAAAAGGGTCAATGAAGTGTTTGAATGCATCCTCCTGGTGATGGTGAAGACTTTTAATGAAACTTGAAGATTCAGAAGATAAACATCAATTTTAGGGAAGGATTGTTGGGTTTAAAAGAATTCAATATGATTCTTAGAGTTACTACTGCTCAGGTATATATTAGTGCTGTCAAGCATAACTTAGTGTTGCTGGTAATACTAATGAAAATTATGCTAAGTAGTTAGTACTGGTAGTATAAAGTTACTACTGCTAGTTACTACTGTTAGTATAATTAGTATTGTTAGTATAAAGTTACTGTTGCTAGTAGAAGTTAAGACTGCTCAGAGATGAAGACTGAAAATATACTAAGTAGTTACTACTGCTAGTACTAAAGTTAGTACTGCTAGTGTATGTTAGTACTGCTAGAGTAAACTTCTAAGTAGTTAATGCTGCTTGTGCTCAGTTACAACTGCTGGAAGGATTAATGCTGTCAGAGATGAGATCAAAGACATATCAGAGAAGAGATAAAGGTTGATTGAAGAACAAGAATACTTATGAAGATAAGTATCAATTATTTGTAAAGAAGATATGTATAAACTTATTTGTTTAAGAGATTATGTTTACTTATAGAAAAGATCATAATCACTTGACGCGTTTTGTAAGCCCATTAGGGTTTCCTTAGTGTATAAAAGGAACCCTAAGGCATAGATCTAGATATCAGTTTTCACATCAGTTTTCATATTAGTATTCATAGTTTGCATAGCAATCATAGTTAGTATTCATAGCTATTTTGTAATTCAAAATAGTATTCAATATATTGAAAGTTTAGTAAAGATCTTGTTTTTACTGTTTCATTGTTCTTCTTAGTATTGCAAACTAGATTCCGCATAGTTTGTGATATTCTCAATCTTAGTTTCTACTATAGTTGTCTTGGATTTATCCAATATAACTAAGCTTTAACAAGCTAAGTAAGATCTGTCAAGAAGGGATCAACAACAATATATTACAAAAATTTAGAATGTTCACTAAGATCCTTTCTATAGATAACTCATACTTATCACGTAAGTATTCTTGATCTCTAATCAATATTTATCTTTCCAGCAGTCTTAATCCTTCTGACAGTAGAAACTCTTCTAGCATTTGTAATCTTTCAGTAGTTGTAACCATAAAAGAATTTTCATGTGTGACACGGCTTAAAATATTTGGGATTCTTTAATAACTACTCATCAAGGTAACAAACAAGTTAAATATAATAAAATGGATCTTTTTGTTCAAAACTATGAGGAGTTTACAATTACCGATGATGAAACCATTGATTGTGCCTTTTCT
>BQNB010082638.1:1970-23787 GCA_026074375.1 Tanacetum coccineum
TTGATGACGTATAGTAGGTATATAAAGCCTCCAGGCTTGGGTCACACTACCACTTGGGCTTCTGGGCCCAACTTAGCAGTCATGGGCCGAAACTAAACCCAACTGGTAACGGCCCAGACACAGTAAAACGGACGCGGACCTAACTATAGGCTACTTTCGTTCGCGAAAAACACACGCATCCGTACACACGATTACTACGGAACCTTGCCCGACAAGGGACCCACTCCGACCACTAACGAAACAAATGAAATATTAGGAAACCCTAATATTTCACTCGCTTATAAAAGGGACCCTCTAACATAATGAACAGTACGAATTTCTCACTCTACATACACACTTTCTCTCTCTACATGTTTACTTACTCTCACACCAGAGTCTAATCGTGGGGTCCGTCCCTACGGTAAAGCTAACGGTTTTCATTTAATTGTGTAGGAAATCATCTCACCTCTTTTTCTCTAGTACAAGATCTAGTACCCAAATCATTCAAAGGCCCGACCCAACGAAGGATTTGAGCCCTATTCTAAGCCCGACACTTATTTTGTACTAACAAGTGGCGTCATCCGTGGTCACGAACACAACCACGTTTTCTAAAATACTCATCATGGGCACTCGCGAACAGCACACCCCAACCATTCCCACGTCCTCCGTGCGGAACACCGAGGAAAGAAGTGGCCCATAAGGTCTCGAGGAGCCTACGTCTGACGAGGTCCTAAGAGAATTGTGTGACAAAAACTACCACCAACTGTTGCCGCTCATCGCTAAAAAAATGCAAAAAGAAAAGTGCACGCAAAGATAGCTCACGCAGTAAAGGCACTCCTACTCTACGGTGACGAATCCAGAAGAAATCCAAGAAATCACGAAGCGCCTACTCTACAGTGATGAATCCGAAAGAAATCCAAGAAAGTACAAAGAGTCACATTATTCTGAATCCAAGACGCCAACCGCCCGGACAGAGCCGAGAAGGAGGCATGGAAGTAAGTACTCCCGAACTCCTTCACCCGGGCCCAGGCCGCGAAGGGAGGGTGGTGTATTCAATAGGTTAGGGGAAAAGAACAAAGCGCATCCACACATTCTGACAGCCTCCACCAGAGTTCCCAAGCGAAGGGAACCGAGGTGCAACCAAGGAAGAATCATCACAGGGGCACATCGCCCCAGGAAAACAGCAGATATTCAGAGAGTGAAGACAGCGAGGGAGGTCACTGGAAATCCAAATCAAAGAGGCACATGTTAAACGTCTACGAAGATGATCTCTCTCAGCCTTAGACGTGTGAGGAAAGAAACCCTTTCACACCTTGGATCTGGCATTTTGATTTCACAAGGACAAGGATGCCTAGCCATGTCAAGACATATGACGGAATCGGGGATCTGGAAGACCACTTAAAACTATTATAGTCTGTGGAAAAAACAGAGAGGTGGGCAATGCCAACGTGGTGCCATATGTTTAACTCAACGCTCACTGGAAATGCCACGGTCTGGTTCGACAAACTCCCAAAAGAATCCATTGACAGATATGAAGATCTAAGGGCAGCATTTAGGGAAAATTATCTCCAGCAAACAAAAAACATCAAGAATCCGGTGGAAATACACCATATCAAGCAAAGGGATGGAGAATCCACGGAGGACTTTATGGAAAGATACAAAGCAGAAGTCCTAGACGTGGAAGGAGCGTCGGAATGCATGAAGATCTCCGGATTCATGCACAGGATAACCCACCCTGAGTTGATCAAGCGTTTATATGAGAAAATTCCGAGTTCAATGGACGAAATGTACAGGGTGACTACGTCTTTTCTGTAAGGGGAAGTCGCCACATTCAGTCATAGTTGGAAAAAAGCACCAACGCTGTGGAGGCAACCAAAAGGAGGAAACAAGCCAAACTTCAAAAAGGGTTTTAAAAACAAGCAAAGGCCGGATCAGAAGCCAGATATGTTTTCACTCCTTACGAAAACCCCGAAAGAAATTTTCGCTTTAGAAAAAGGAAAATTCAAGGCTCCATCGCCAATGGTAACTCCTGGGGAAAAAGGGATCCAAACAAGTACTGTGAATTCCATGCGGATACGGGGCATAGCACGGACGAATGCATGCAACTGAGAAAGAAGATAGAGGAAATGATCAAGGAAGGTAAATTGTCACAATTCTATCAAAGAACTAAAACAGAACGACAAGCCAAAGGCACCCAAGAAGGGGGAAACGGCCGGAAAGGAAAGACCACTAGCCATCCTGATGGTCCAACCATGGGAGAGAGGTTAACAAGCAAGGTTACCAGAGTTTCTCTCCAGAGCAATAATCTACTTTCCCACCTCTGGAGCGAGTACGATACGAGAAAGGGACCATATGATCATTGAGGCTGCGCATAGGAAGGCACTTTAGTGCACCGAAATATACGTGGATGGAGGTTAGCGTCCTCAGAGATCTATACGAACAATCATGTCTCATCAGCTCCGGCCGAAAATAAGAAGCCTGATGGTTACGGGCTACCACATACTAATCGGCTTAGTGGGGAAAACATTTGGCCGTGGGCCAGATTTCCTTTGCTACTGAAAATAGGTGACATAAGAGCATTCACTTCCGCATGATGAACTTTATGTTGTCAGGTCAACCCATCCCAACATAATGGAAGAATAGGCAGGTCGGGTTTATAAGAAAAATTCGTTGCCATTCATCTACGGCACATGGAATGTTAAAGTTCCCAGTTGAAGGAGGAACTGTAACACGTACGAAGCAGCAGGATCATCCCAATGGAATGTGCAATGATCTCCGGACCTAGCACACGGCCCCTCGAAGTTGGCAAAATATTGGAAGAAAAGATAAAAGTGGCCATTCATCCGGAATACCCTGAGCAAACAATAGCCATAGGGTCTACCCTAACAGAAAAATAACGCAAGGAACTATGTACTCTGCTTGGACAAAACTTAGACGTTTTCGCCTGGAAACCAGCAGACATGACGGGCGTTCCACGACACACAGCGGAGCACCGTCATCTAAATGTCTTAGGAATGGTGCTTACTATCAGACCAAAGAGAGGGGCAAGCAACGAAATGAATAAAGCAATCCAGGAAGATAGCTAGAAAAATTGGTAGATAGCCTGGAATAATAACGAAGTCCATTATCACAACTGGCTATCTAACACAGTCATGGTCAAGAAACACGATGGAAGTTGGCGAATGTGTGTAGATTTCAAAGATCTAAACAAAGCATGTCCTCAGGATGGTTACCCACTGCCGGAGATAGATTGGAAAGTAGAATCTCTCTGCGGATACCCCTTCAAATGTTTCCTGGACGCATACAAGGGGTATCACCAAATAAAAATGGCAAAGGAGGATGAGGAAAAAATGGCATTTATCACAAATCAAGGGATATTTTGTTATTCAAAGATGTCGTTTGGCTTAAAAAATGCCGGAGCGACCTATCAGCGTTTGGTAGACAAGGCATTCCAAAGACAGATCGGCGGCAACCCTGAGAGCGTATATTGTTGTATGACTTGGTATAAAAAGACGCAAGAAGAAGACATTTTCGCGACATAGCAGGAAACATTCAAACTACTCTGAAATAAACATGAAGATTAATCCATAAAAAAATGCACTTCGGAATGCCAAGTGGAGATGTTATGGGGCTACAAAGTGAATACTGACGGACTCAAAGTATGTCCGGACAAGGCCGACGCGGTCCTTAGCTTGCCATCTCCGAGATGCCTCAAGGACGTACAAAAGCTGAATGGGAAACTAGCAAGTTTAAACAGGTTTTTGTCAAAGTCAGCCGAAAAATCACTGCCTTTCTTCAAAACCTTGAAGAAATGCACAAAAAAGAGTGACTTCCAATGGACTCAGGAGGCTGAAGCAGCCTTCAAACAAAATAAAGAAAGCTATCGCGAACTCCCAATTGCTAACCGTCCTAAGAAAAGGCAGGAGTCTAATAATAGTATTTTAGCCGCGCCAAGGAGGGCCATCAGGTGCAGTCTTAATGGACAGAAGGGGAGAAAACAAAACCAGTGTACTTTGTAAGCCGGAGCCTTACGCAGGGTCGGAGATTAACCTACAACCCTAAGAAAAATTCGGTGTTAGCTTGCTCAGTGCAACGCGGAGGCTGGAAAGATACTTCAAGACACACATCGTTGTAATCACGGATCTGTCGATAAAGCAAGTATGTCTAAACTAGAAATTCCGTGGGAGGATGTAAAGTGGAAGTTTGAACTAGAAGGATATGACATCCAATATAGGCCGAGGGCATCGATCAAAGGACAAATACTAGCGAATTTTTTTGTGGAACGGCCGGAGGAAGAATCCTCGGATGTACCCATGACAGAACCGGAGGAAATACAGGAACCTTGGACCCTTTTTATAGATGGATCATCTTGTATAGATGGTTTCGGAGCCGGACTAATACTAACCAACCCAGAAGGGGGAATTGCTGCTGGGACTGTGTGTTTTGAGAGTTTGGAGATTCAAATACTGGTTCAGAGGTTGACACAGAGAACACAGGTTCAGATGTTGATGGACATAGAATGTTTGTGATGGTGATGGCATAGAAAATGGTGGAGGAATTGGTGAAGTCATTGTGAAGTTTTATGAGTGAGAATAGTAAACTTTCTTTAACAGAGGCTTTCTAACGAGGCTCTGATACCACTTGTAAGGTCCAGCCCTAGATAGATCTTCAAACCTGTTAAGGTTGTAGAGTACTTATGTAATCACAAGCAACTCTAAGAGAGACTCTAACAAATTAAACTATTGTTTATGCGGAATATAAACAACAGAGTTAAAGAATAATTACTCAAACAACGATCCTCTATGGATCTTTTCTATTAATAGTCAAAGTGTTTTTACCGATTCCCTTTCATCTATGACCATAGGTTTCTTAAATACTCATGAAACCCTAACCACCTTTTACCTAAGACTAGCTAAAGTGATAAGTATTATCACTTCCTAGGATATCTCATGCATATCCTTATCAATAACTAACTATACTAGAAACTCGGAGTAAGCATAATACTACCAGGACTAATATTGTTCTACCAGCAGGAATAACTTTTGCTCCGTCAGCACTAACTATAACATTATTCTTACCAGTAGGAACTACATACCTACCAGCAGAAACTTTTACTCTACCAGTAGGAACTACATACCTACTAGTAGTAATTATCTATTACAATATTCCTAACACTATGTAACTCACCTGAATGCCCAAAACGCAGCTTCCAATTCCTATCACGCAACTATACAAATAAATAAACACGGTTACACGCGACCAAGCTAAAAGCTCTAGTACATGTAACACACATATTATGGATGTCTAAGGGTTTTATTAACCATCATGGGTCACCCCGACACCATGCCCAACCTTAACCATCTTATTAACCCATTACACTAGATAACTACAATTGATTTAAAAATGCAGAATTTTAGTGTATTTTTACTCTCTTAAAAACCTTACTTGCTGACCTTCATAAATTATACCAAAAATCACCTAAGTTTATTGATGAGTTTACTAACTACCTTGTGATTTCCAAGCTCCCATTACATGTGTAACTATCCCAAATAAAATCCAACTTCAAAACTGTCTCAATTCGGATTTGATTACACACTAAAATGTACGGCCCTAATTACCATACCTAGGCACAAAATCAGAAGCTATCCTTCTAGGGTTTCTTTATATACATATAGAAATTAACCATTGTAGATTGTCTAACCATAATTCCACTTTTAAGTTAGGGTTTTACGCTCCTAAACATGACCTAATTCTGACCTGTATTTACTGTTTTGACAACTTTTCTTGTAACCAACGTTTGGCCAACTTCCATAACTCAAAATCATTCGAGGCCGGGCTTTTTGAAAAATAGACTCTTTGAAATTCAATTTAGGCTTTTGAATCATATCAAAACACTTTTCTATCATCAAGATATCTTCAGTTGAACACAACCCTAAATTCTGCTCATCTCTAAATCATAAATTAACGCGATCTAACCCTAACCATTTACACCAATATGATCCTAATTAAACCCTAATCGCTCTAACATGATTAATACATCCTTAATTACATAAGGTTTTAAAACCTTAATGATCCACCATATTAATTGTTACATGATTTAAAAAAAACTAATCAACTAGGGTTAACGAACATACCTAAACCTTGATTCTTGAACACTAAATCACCCACTTGTTCTTGATTAAAAAAACTTTTTTTTTCTTCTCTTGAAGGTTCGGCCAATCACAAGGGAGAGAGGGGAAGAAAAGTGATTTTGGGTTTTATTAAATTTGTATTTATACTAATAGAATCCTAATTATATTCAAACTTTGTTTTCTTTTTTTTATTTTCCTTAAAACCGGTCGAACACCCCTATATATATATATATATTAACTCTTATTTAATTATCAATTATCTTCATTACCTTAAGTTTTCATAAAAACCTAAGCTAATTTGAGTAAACCTTTTTACATAAACGCAACTTACTAAACCTTCTAAAAATAACTTTTCATTTCATAATTTACTTTCTATATTTAGAAAGTCTTTTATAAATATCTAAATTTCACTCACTACACTTATTACCAACATGATGCGTCTCCCATAAACGCTTAACACAAAATCATCCAACTATTGACGTAGCATTGCATGCAATACGCCTTTCTTTTCCATTATCACTATACGTGAACAAATGGAATACTTATCACCAAACAAAATGCACTTAAAATGAGATGATCATACACCTCAAAAAGATATCATGCACCTATTCAAACCACTTAGCACACATAAATTACACATAGCACACACGAATCACAGAAAATGAACTCTTAGCCAATTTTAAAGGTATCACTAACCTGATTAAATCACAGATGTTACATGAAGGAAGTAAATTGTGACTTTGTGAGCATGTTTATATACGATGAAGAGAAGGTGCCAGTTTAAGTGAGGAGCACAGTGTCAAAGTATTAGTGTACACGTGGCGTATTTTTTGTCGCTCCACGGTAATAAGTGGCTTCTTTTTATATAAGCTAGTTAGGTAGATATTACATAGTTCGCTTAGAGGGAAGTGCAAAAACATCCCTGTGGTTTATCAAAAACCGTCTCATGTCTCTTGTCAATACTTAGCGCAGATTTCATCCCTCCGTTAGTAAAATGAGGCACCATACATCCCTGAAGACGAACGATGCAAATATTTTGTCAGTTAAAGGGGAAAAAGTGACGCAAAAATACATCCCTGTGGTTTGCAAAAAGTCCGTCTCACATCCCTACGTGACCAACATTTTCCCCCTTAACTGACAAACTATTTGCACCGTTCGTCCCCAGGGATGTATGGTGCCTCATTTTACTAACGGATGGATGAAATATACGCAAAGTATTAACGAGGGACGTGAGATGATTTTTTGGTAAACCACAGGAATGTATTTTGCACTTTACTCGTTCGCTTATAATCCATCTGATAATAAATATTACTAGTAGATAATTATTACATAAATAGTAATAATAACTAAGTTTCAATATTATTCCACGAAAGTCAATATAACTTTGTTTCACTTGCAAAAACCACTCGAGTTTTCATTATTGTTTCATTAAAGTCGCTTAAACTTCATTTTCACTGTATGACAATGTTATTGTAATATTGTAAACTTTTTGAACATTTATTTAACCAAATGGACAAAAACTATTGTAATTAGTTATTATTTTAGGTATATAAAGTTAGTTGGGAGAAGTTAAATTGAGGGACCGTGGTTATTATTTAGGTCATTTAAAGACAACTTCTTTTTTATCCATTTTAACTTTTTTATCAATTTTCATATATAATTCACAAAAATTAGACGATATTAAAACTAGAGTAGTTTTTGCGGTTGAAAAAGCTTTGATTGTTAGCGAAATAATTATGAACTTGAGTGATTTTTAGAGTTGAAACATACTTTCTTAAAACAATAATAAAACACGATTAAAGTTAAGATGATATTTTCTCACAGGAAACCATCAATACATAATCATTTATTTCTAGTTTAAACTTGGCTCTTTTATTTGCACATGATCAAAAGACGACATTGTCTGATTATGTCATCCATTAACCTCGAAAATATAAAATGCAAGTTGAACCATAGAAAGGGCACAATGGTGAAATGTTAGGCTCAACGCAACGGTTCGATCGACATGTAAGTCGACCCACAACCTTAGTCGGTCGCCCTCATTGTGGTTTTGAGTCGTGTGCAAGTTGTTAGTACAATTTGTGTTATGGGTTTGAATTGAATCTGGATCACTTGTTGGGCCGGGCTAGCCAGCTGTAAGTGGGTTGGATCTTGTACTAAATCAAGTGATTTGGATGGTTTCCTGCACAAATAAAGATAAACCGTTAGTCTTACCGTAGGGACGGACCTCACGATTAGACTCCGGCGTGAGAGTAAGAGACCATGTTGTCAGAGGTATGTGTGTCAAAGTGAGAGAGTAATGTGTACTTTTTTGGAATGTATGATGACTCCTATTTATAGGTAAGTGGTACTAGGGTTTTCTAGTATTTCGCGCATAATCTGTTATTGGCCCGAGTGGGACCCTTGTTGGGCAAGGATTCGTGATAATCGTGATTGCTGCAGCGAACTAACTTCCGCGGACGTTAGTTAGTCCACTGAGTAGCCTTGCGGAAGCGGCCTAAGGATAGTCCGCGTCCGTCTTAATACCTCCGGACCGGTGCGAGTGTAGTACTTGGGCTTAGTTCTGATCCGTTATGCTTATTTCTTATTTAATTGGGCCAAAGCCTTATCTTAATAGTTTGGGCTTAGCCCAAAGTCATGTTAGACTTCCTATATGTCATCAAGTCCCCCCAGTCTAGTATGCTTATTGCATCCAGCTTTGTAACGCGTGTGGTTAGTATTGCTAGACTCAATCTATCTTTGCTTCCGTGACCTTTTAATTTACTCCGCGACCTTTCTTTACCTGGTTAGGTAGGGTTAATATGACGTGTATGTACCATGTCCTTTCGTTTCCTTCTTAATTTGACTTGTAGTCAGTTTCCTTTCTGTCATCACTATCTTTTACTTTCAATCTTGAGCGTTGGTTGGGGGATAGTGGCCACGTGGGTACATCTAGAGGGACCTTGAATTTACTACACCGAGAGTATAAATACTCGGTGTAGCTTTTACTGTTTCTTTTTTCATCTTCTCCAACTAAAATCACCATTGTTAAAAAATCTTGAAGCTTTTTCAATCTGCACCTTTTGTGCCTTACTTCGAAGAACTTTTGGGCTTCCAGGTTAGGCCCGAATCTTTGCTTTCTTTTTATTATGGGCAGTATTACAGATATAAAGTTTGCTCTTACTCAAAGGGCTCTACAAATTTTTTGTGAAACATACCATAATCCTGATGAAGTTCATCCACTGTTACCTAACCCTAATCAAACGATTCATAAAATGCCTACCGGCAAGATAGGTGTATATACTAGATTCTTTGAGTATACCAATTTTCGATTACCACTTTCCACCTTTCTTGTTGACGTGCTCATATATTATCATATTCATATATCCCAACTATCAGTTATTGGTGCGGCTAAAGTATCTCATTTTGAGGTTCTTTGTCGTGTTCATGGCTTCGAGCCAACGGTTGGGTTGTTCCGTTGTTTTTACGTGAATTCTAAAAACAAGGGGTGGATGTCGTTCAGTAAACGTCCGAGGAATGATGCCGTTTCTTACACCAAACCCTTAGATTCCTTAAAGAACTGGAATGATCGTTTCTTCTGGGTTGATTCTTTTGCTTGTCCTGCCTCCTTTCCATGGAGTACCAGCAAAGACATGCCGAAAGACCCTTTCCCTAAATCTTCCAAATTTAATATGGAACATTACGCTATCCTTGTTTCCCATCCTGCTCTATTTCACAAATATCTAGAACCATTTCTTTATTTAGTGGGAATCAACCGCTATTATACCTTGGATGTGGACACTTATGGTGATGAGGGTGGGTGTTTGTTATTATGATTGTCCTATTCTTTGCCTTTGCTGACTATGTTTTTTCAGACCATTCGAATGTTTTTTGTTTGGAAATGGAATCTCTCATTCATTCGGAACTGCAGACCCTATGAATGTGAGGGTTGGTGATAGACAGCGTGCAGAGTGAGAACCCCGGCTTTTGGAGACCATCGAGTAGGCTTGTTGTACCGCTCCTACCGGTGCACCCCTCTACCTCTGGTGATTAGGCTAGTGTTGAGAAACCTTTTGGCGGGGATGGTGGTGAGCAGGTGGAGCAGGGTGACTCCGCTGGTGGTGGGCAAGGTGTTGATATTCAGCCGGTTATTGCGGCCGCTGACACCATTGTTGAGGATGTGGCTCCGTTACAACCAATGCGTCGAAAGAAAAGGAAGACTGTTGCTGTTGATGCTAGCGGACCTTCTCATCCTCCTAAGAAATTAAGAGAGGATTATGGAGATCCGAGTGGGCCTTCCGTAGCTGGCAAACCCAGGTCCGCGGTTCAGAGGTTGCTTGCTGGGGCCGTATTGAATGCTGAGGTTAGGGGTGAGCCCATTCCGACCTTACCCTTTGTTACCTCCTCCGTGTCTGCTACACCGGAGCGTGAAAACGAAAATCCTGCTGACTCCGTGACTGGTCCTAACCTCCGAACCATTAGTGCTCCGCAAAGGTTCGTTATCTCTTCAGACTCTTCCCATCATTCCGGTGCTAATATTGCGGAAGCTGAAGTTGACTCTATTGTCAGGTCTTCTACTCCAATTATTGCGACTGTCGTGACTGCGACGGTTGATGCTGCTGCAACTGCTAAGGAAACACCTGTTAAACCTTCTTTGTTTGGTGCTGGTTCATCCTCGGCTGGCGGGACTGACCCTACTCCAGGTGGCTTCTCAGATGTTTCTGGTAGTGATTTTCTCATTGGTGGTATCCGCACCGTTGTTGAGCCCGATTTTGATCTCCAAAAGGTTTATGTTCCACAGTGGAGCGTTACTAACGGGTCTCGTCTCGACGACGGTCGCGTTTGTCATGAAATGTTGGACGAATTTGCCCCTCCAAAGTTTTTTGCATCTATTCGTGGAATGGAGCATGATCAGCTTTTTACCGAATTCAATGTTGGAGCCGCCCGCCAAGTTTCTTTGAGTGCTGAAGTGAGAATGCGTGCTGAATATAACATCAAAGAGAAAAGGAAATTGCGAGCTGTTGTTGAGGAGAAGGATATACTGTTGAAGGCTAAGGGTGAAGAAGTTGACAGTCTAAAAGCGCAGTTGCTTGTGAAGGAAGCGGAAGCTGCGAAGGCCATCCATCTACGTGTTGAAGCCTCTAAATTTGAAGTTGTTGAGAAATCTCTCCATGATGAGGTGGAGTCTTTGAAGGAGCGCAATATTACTCTTGAGAAGGAGAAAAGTGTGTTGGATGTGAGAGTATCAAATCTTGCCGCTATGATGAAAGTCAGGGAGTAGGAGGCTGTTGATTCGGATGCTATGGTCGCGGCCGTTAAATTACAGAATGATAAGCTTGTTGATCAGGTATACTCATTAGAACTTGTGTGTCTTGTACATTCTTCCTATTTTATTTTGTTTTTATATTCTTTGCTACTTGCAGGTGCATGCTCTGGAAGTTACATGCTCCAGTCTCTGCGGCCAAAAATTGTGGAATACGCCCTTTTTCAATCTTCTGAACCCCGTCTCTCTTTCCGTATATTTTCTTCTAGATGATCTGGATCGGTCGCGTCTTGGTTCAGGGCTTCTGGACATGCTGCGGGCATCTTTTGGTCTGAGTCTTTTCCTGACGTCTGTTCTTCTGCTTGGTGCCCCCAACTCGGAGTACTGTGAGGTCTCCTCAAAGTTGAGACGAGCTTTTACTGCCTTCAGCTTCTCTTGTTGCACTTTTTCTTGGTGCATCTTTTTAGCGAGGATTGGCAGCAACTGATTGTAGTTCTTATCACAAAATTCCCTAAGAGTTGCATCAGATGCGGGCTCATTTGGGTTTTCTTGTGATTTCTCTTTTTCTCTTCCCGCCGTGTTCCGCACGGCGAACATGTTTGTGGTAGGAGAAGGACCAGAATGTGTGCTCATGGTGAATATTTTAGGGAACGTAGTTGCGTTCGTGTCCCACGGATGGCGCCAACTTATTAGTACAATTTGTGTTATGGGTTTGAATTGAATTTGGATCACTTATTGGGCCGGGCCAGCCAGCTGTAAGTAGGTTGGATCTTGTACTAAATCAAGTGATTTGGATGGTTTCCTACACAAATAAAGATAAACCGTTAGTCTTACCGTGGGGACGGACCCCACGATTAGACTCCGGCGTGAGAGCAAGAGACTCATGTTTCAGAGAATGTGTTCAGAGTGAGAGAGTAATGTGTACCTTTTTTGAATGTATGATGACTCCTATTTATAGGTGAGTGGTACTAGGGTTTCCCAGTATTTCGCGCATAATCTGTTAGTGGCCAGAGTGGGACCCTTGTTGGGCAAGGATCCGTGATAATCGTGATTGCTGCAGCGAACTAACTTCCGCGAACGTTAGTTAGTCCACTGAGTAGCCTTGCGGAAGCGGCCTAAGGATAGTCCGTGTCCGTCTTAATACCTCCGGACCGATGCCAGTGTAGTACTTGGGCTTAGTTCTGATCCGTTATGCTTATTTCTTATTTAATTGGGTCAAAGCCTTATCTTAATAGTTTGGGCTTAGCCCAAAGTCATGTTAGACTTCCTATACGTCATCACAAGTCGAGTGATCAAAAGTTGAGATGTGTGTCGCATATACGACCGATTCTTTTGCTTGTTTGTGTGTGTGTGTTTAATTAAAATGTATTTTTGTGAGGTATGTTTTTTTATTGTATGTTGCTCTTACTATAGCTAAAAAGTCGCATGTAAGTCGCCGGAGAAAGAAAGTTGAGGTGGCTGGAAAATTATGAGTCATTACTGTAGGTCACTATACTTAGAGACTAGGACTCTAGGAGTAGAGTATAAGGTGATATTTACGGTATTTGGTTGAAGCTAAACATCGCATTGAAAATTCTGTTGAGCTCTTTTTAAGACCAAAATCCACAGGTTTTGTCTTGGCTTTTTTGTCATTTTGAATTGGGCCACTCTCCTTGAATCGGGCCACTCTGTTGTGAGCTTTTTTGTCATTTTTTGGCATTTTGATTAGAAGCTCTATAACAGTACCTGCTAACTTCCAAATTGGGCCACTCTCCTTGGATTTTTAACACTGGATATCGTTTGAACACCTATCAATTAAAACCAAACTAACAACATTAAGCAGGGAAACCAAACCTCCACCAAACCAAAGCCAAAAATCACTTACAAAACCCTAAATCGAAGCACAAACAAGTTGAAAAAATATAACAAGTGCCGGAAGGGGTGGCAGGCCGCCAGCACTCGGTGGAAGTGAGGTGAAAAAAAGCGAGATTGCGGAACTTAACACACCGGATTAATCCAAAGACAGATTACCATCCATTTTGTACCACTCCAATAAATGAGTGTCCATTCGCCTTTCACTAACATTCATGCTTTGAAGGATGGTTCTTTAAAAACTATAAAAAAACCTATCATACTTAAAAAACATACGAAATACACAAAAAGTGAAGTCCATTGATTTTCTCCTTTCCCATTTCCTAGCTTACATGTCTCTTGCCTAGTATAGATTGTCAAAATTTTGAGTCGATTAAGATTTGCCACGTAAAGAGCACCAGCTGCCCAAGAGGTGTCCAGGTGCAAGGAGCCAAAGAAGAAAATGCATATCTCAGCACCAAGTTATTCAACTGAGAAGACAGACTTTTTTTTGGACTATATGTGGTGTGCAAGTGTCTTTTAGCTTTCTCACAACCAGGGTGCTCGCGCGAGATTATTAACAGTCGATTTTGGTATTTCATGGCAAAACACAAGACAGCATCAAATGATGGAGGCTGCGAGACATGCTCACTTGAAATCTATATGCTTTGGCTTACTTTAAAATCATTATGTGTCAACAGGGAATGATACGAAACAATCTCCTATTAAACAATCTGCTTCTATTATGTACAACAAAATAATGCCATGATTCATAACAGAACATGACTGGAAGTATGGACCTGTTGCTAGCTCCAAGTTTGGATCACTAGCTCCAAGTTTGGATCACTGACATATGCTTAAACCTTGTTAACAACAAAACGTAACCCCGGATGGGATCATCAGGTATGTGTCATTCATTTTCACCGCTGAGATATTGAATAATCAATTCAGTTTCAGGAGAAAATACTCTAATTCCGAAGCCAACTAGCAACCAAAATAAACCGCGCATCATTTTACGGTTTTCTTAGTAACCTGGTTATATACATATAAAAAGCCACATAATCTCATTTTCAACTCCAAACAATCGTAAACTTGCTTTGTCCATTCTCTATTCAGTTTAATTCAAGGAGGTTCGGAACTTACCAAACCAAATTCACGCAGAGATAGTTAGCACCGAAGCTAGAAGAGACAAAACAGCTAAAAGTGCTGACTGCTGAGCATCCACATGTATACTTTTAAGTATGGTTTTTCAAATGCTGTTGGTGCAAACATTGCTTGCAAATAAATATAAAACTCAACCTATTACTCTAAAAACATACCAAAGATGCCCAAAAAATGAGCTCCCTTTGTTTTTCTCCTTTCCCAGTTCCTAAGTTGCAATTCTCTATCAGCATCGTATGGATTGTCAAAATTGTGAGCCACCAACATCTTGAAACTCAACTTCATAGAGCGTTGCAGAACGTCACACCAGAAAAGCACAAGTTGACACTCAAGGGTCTGGCAATTAAGATTCGCGACACAGCACCAGCAGCACGAGAGGTGTCCAGGCGTAAAGACGTAAAAGATTTGTCTCACCAGTTATTCAACTGTGACGTAACACTTTTCTCAATCCGATGGTATTGCGTGTGTATGTATGTTTTAGCTTTCTCGGAACCAGGGTGTCCCAGCCACTCACTGTATAAGCTCTTCACGATGGGGTTTTCAAATGGATCTGCTACCAAAACCTGAAAGTCATGTAGTAACAATTAGGATCAAATTTTCATTTAACAGGTTCCATGCTGCAAAACTGGTGTGCAGTATTAATTTCGTCTATTTTTGGTGTCTTGATGGTACAACGCAAAACCACCAGAAAGGATAGGCTGGACTCTATTAAAACTACAAATGATTTGATACTTACATTTTCCATATATGTCGTCTCTAATGCCTGAACCAAGTCTTTGCCAGATTGTCCTGGTTTCGGCTTCAGTTGACCCCCTCCATTGAGGCACCCTGTTCACATGTTTATGTTACGTTTAGTGCATTTTCATTAGCTCTGATTAGAGATGGACATTACGACCAATCAGGTCAAATAGTCAAACATAAATCATTAGCTACAAGAACAGGTAGAATGGGTTTAAACGCGTCAAGGGGTTGAAAGTCACCCAAAGTCAACATTCGATGTAAACAAACACCAAAATTAGTATACACAAAATACTATTATAGTAACGCAATATTATTGTCTCTGTAATCAGAATTAACGCATCTATTAAACATAAGATATTCTTAAAAAAAGAAAATAAAGTGTTAGTGGGTCACTCGTTTTGACCAGTATTCAAAGTGACACATTGCAACCCAAATCCATTTCAACCCGATACCAAACCCACCCATCTTGCAACCTCAGAGTTTTATCTCATTGTCTTAAGTTGTCCATGAATATAGCATAATCTTTGAAATGGGAGAACATTCAGACATGTGGCGTGAGAAGTAATTTTAGCTAAAATGGACAAACAACCAAGACAGAAGATTATACCTGAAGGGCAAGCCATGATCTCTAAAAAGTGGTAGTCAGATTTTCCGTCTTTAATTTTCCTCACTACATTTTGCAAGTTCCGGAAACCGTAACATAGTGCAAACTTCAATACGGTTTTACCTTCTACCTGCAAATTTCATTTAGAATACTTTAATAAGCCGTCAACCTAAAATCCAAGGACTTGCTTGAAATATACGATTTAAATTCGATATCTCCTCAAATGCCACCAACTTACTTCTAAAGTCACTTCTTTGAAGTCAGAGTTCCTTAACGTCCTGAATTCCAGAGGCCCTTTAATATCTTGATCAAAAAGTGTCTTGGCAGCATAACGGAATACTGTATCTGTGTATCCCCCTGAGCTTCCCCTAACCCCAAAAAGATGCCCTTCTTCACTAACATTCGATAATCTGAAAGATCAGTAACATGCAAGTCATTTACTTTTCAGAAGGATTAAATTTCAATGAAGCCAAGTTTTGTTCTACTTACAATTTATCAAGAGGGGCCTCATCCAAATTGCTGAAATCTACTGCTTTTGACTGCACAACCAGTGGAAAGTAAATATTATTAACCATTCATCTTTCCCACACACCAAAGTCTTACACTTCCCTCTGTAAGATGCCGCATGAGAAATGTAAAATTTAAAGGGTGTTTTTTTAAGTTTATTTACCCTCAATCCCTCATCATCAAGACAACCTACATCAGGTGTTTTGAGGATAAAAAAGCTGCTACACTTTATGAAGCTATAGAACTATTGGCTTACCTGTATTAAATCTACGACCTCTCCAGTTGTCAGCACAGAATCTACCTCTGTAGTCATTTGATCATCGCCATCAGATTGGTCTTGGAATACAAAATCATCTCGAGAAGCCTCAAGCTTTTTATCATAGCAAGGCATTACCGTCACATGATAAATATCACCTGGCCTGTACAGTTGAAGCAAATAACAAACATAATGAGACAATGATGCATGCAAGTAATTACACGCATGAAAGGAAAAGATGCTGACCGAAGGCCTGATTTTAAGCCTAGATGGTGCTTGATGATAGCTCCAATGGATTGTTGGGGGCTCTTTACTGAGGAAATATATGGCAGAACATATGAGCCAAGTGTTTTTTCAGCATAGCATATCCAACCTGTAAATTAAGTTTAAATAGTTATATATATAATACAGATATAACAATGAATAACATTACAAACTGAATAACCCATATCTCAATTTGTAACCCATAATCAAGTTACCACAAAAAATTGACCGAAACCAAATAGCTACCGTGACTTCAATACTTTCCACGGTAATCTTTAACTATGCAAAATATTTGATAGGTAACTTTAAAAATATCCAAGGATGGTAAGAATACGGAGAAGATTTTAGATAGGTAACTTAAAAAATATCCTAGGACGGAAAGAATACCTGGACATGCGGAAGAAATCATGGGCAAAAGATGGGTGTGGTTCCTCTTCACATCTGAATGCTTTGTTTATAGCGTGATATAATTCAATTACAAGATTCAATAAGAGACATAGTCTCTACTACAGCCTAGAATCATGATACGGCTTAACACCTCAAAGACTTGAACATGTGGTTAGTTTCCTAAAAACCTGCAAGCATACCATTTCGAATTACCATATAGAAGATAAATACCTGTAATCTCATAAAGAGGTATTGAACTCGCATGTAATTCATTAAGCAAAAGAACAAATTCAACAATAGCTTTTGAATAAATTTAATAGGGCATGATTGGGAAACAAAAACAGCATATATTCATTTCGAATAATATCCCCTAAAACTTTATGGTTGCCTGGACAAGCATTCATAAGGAAAGTGGATGAGCAGGACAATATGTAAAGAGCATGACAATAACACGATTCTTAATGTATAGCAACATACCTGAACGGGAGAAAGACCGTAATGCACAGCAATAGATGCCCTGGACTGGGGTGAAAGTGAGACAACAACAGTTTTTCCATTGTTTATATTAGCAAGAAACTCATCCAAGCTTTGCTTCTCAAGCATAACTGTCTCTGCAGATGTAATGCACCCGCTGCAACAACAATAATATCAATATATTCATTATATTCATCAAAAGCTGCGGAAAATTGAAGAAAAACACATGTAACAGTATTTAGACCCGTGCATGGGCCTCACCACATGATGAATGACATCTACTTAACACTTTCCATAATACAGTGCGTCTATATATACTTGTTATGCTTAATCTATGTTTATCATCACTGTTAAACATCTTATATATAGGCTATTATCTGGTTTTTTATATCAGATTTATGTACCGATTCATTTTGTTATACTTTCTATCTGGGTCCTGTCATAGTATTGTGCTACATCAGCACATTTTAAAATACACACAAATCAGAAGAAAAAAAAATTAGCCTGCGTTATGCGTATACTCTTTAAAAACATGCTGTAAATGACTTGCGAAAGCTCCAACCAGATAAGAAATAACTACCTGCATGCTAAGCAATCCTTGAGTGATATTTTTACTGGATCCTTTTGAAACGTTTCTGGAGGAGATGCTGTTTTCGTCGCCTTCTGTTCAACAAGAGACACAACATGAATAAGATATAGGTACGCCCTTGCTCCTTTCATCAAAATTAATGAGTTGTAAATTTCAAAAAGATTGCCCGCTTCAAAGCATCAAAAAAGGTCAACAGTACTGTCATTCATAATTTCTGAAGTTATGATAGCTACATTAATAAAAAGGAATGGGACTGGCCCACTGTTCTGTGAAACGCAACATACATCGCAGTACACGGGAAAAAAACATGCTAGTATGCCATTCAGAATTATGCAGAACTCAGAGAAATGTTATCATTATGCAATTGTATAACATTCCTGTACTAGAACGGTTGCTTCAAAACAGCCAAATCTCGATCATGAACTAGATTTACAAATGACCAAAGACCAGAAGTTAGATTAGCACGCTTGTTACAAGCAAGTGGGACACTTTGCTGTGTCAAACTAGATGACTTGTAAATATATTAACAATTATTTAATAACACGTCAAACATTAAAGCACATAGAAAAATGTGACCGTGCAGTTAAAGTTGTAACAAATCCATTTCAAGGTCTCATTTGCAAAGTACTACGTTTGCGTCCAGAATATAAATGTAGCTTTTTCTCTATTAAAGTGAAACCCATAAAATTTCGAAGTAACGGACAAAAACAGCTTATTGTACAATATAGACTACAATTTAAGTGATACTCATATGTATAAGAAACCACTACTTCTCTGTTTTCAAGATTAGCTGAAATCACAGTCTTTTGTTGGACACGCACTTGCCAGCAGGGGCGGAGCCAGAATTTTTTGTTCGAGGGGGCACATTTCGATAATTTTTAGAAACTACACTACAAATTGGTTCTAGGGGCCCCCTCCCTATCTCCGCCACTGCTTGCCAGAGGTCTTTCTCGAAGCAGTCCCTTTAACCTTGGGTAGGGTGTGACTGTCTACATCCCACCTCCTCATACCTCGCTCCGACAGGATTGGGTATGGTTGTTGTTGTTGTTGTACAAATGTTATAACATCAGTAGATATCCTTATAATCTTACAGGTTTCCAAGACAAGAACAGCCTTCCAACAAAGAAAATGCACTTTCATATCCATGTTAAGCATAAAAGCAAAATGAATGTCAATTTGGTTTCCCTAACTACTCAATCTCGGGTACCAGGCTATGCAAAAGTGATGCCAGTTAAGTTAAAGGTTAAGCACTAAGTTAACAGTATTGTACTTGTTGGTAATCACAAACTTCTTTTTAAAGCACCGATATCTGTATCACGCATGAATATATAACATACACCTTTTGACATGCTTTGCTGTAAATTAGTAAACTGATAAGAGTACTACAATTCCCTAAAACATAATATCTATGTCTTGAACCATGTAAAGCCCAAATAATATACTAGCAATCTCTAATTTTGATCTACGTATTTCATTTCAATACAGCAAAAATGTAGTTTTGAGATTGCTTATCCCAAGTGTGTACGTGATTATTTACAGGGTTTAGTCTATAAAAAGTATTCCGGTTATTCTTACTAACTTTCAGGAAATGGATCAGTTATTAGTTCGTACAATCGTACTCAGGGAGACATGAACGTAAAGTACATGGCTAATTTATCGCCGAAACCCTTATTTGATTACAAATAAGTTCTGTCAACTCACTTCACAAAGGAAAAAAAACACAAGTAGCACTTATAAGCGAATACCAAACAACCCCTTGGTTGTACCAGTCAGGCGTTAGAAACACAGTTATGGCAATACGCATAGCACTTGTACTCTTTTGCATACAAAATTCTAAAGGGTAAAAATGAGGCTTTCCTTGTTGAGTTTACCCTAGGAGGGCGAATCATGTGCGCAGCCCCCAAATTCCAAAGGGTATTTATAATTACTTATTTTCGTATAACTTCTCATAAGCTTTGTCAGCCAAACAAATTTAAACACGTCGCCAATTAACTATTAGAAATCGCTCAGGTTTGTTTTACCAAACACACCTAAATAACCACTTAAAAAAAGTAGTTTAAATTATCCCAGCACACTAGAAGAAACATGGTAATCCCAATTCCCAAACACCCCATAAAGGCTATGATATGAAAATAAAATAATACAATACAAATAAGGGTTGCTAGGGTTTCGGAAAAAAAAAAAAAAACCTTGGATGGTTTATCGAGAAGGAGTCTATCAGAACCAGATTTCAAGGAAACGATACAGCCTTGAGAAGGTGCGATGTAATCATTTAGGTCTCCGATCTTTAAAGTTGCTGAAAATTTTGAAGACATTTTCTTTCTTTTTGTGAAATTGATAACTAAAGGCTGTGTTATGGACTTATGGCGGTCGGAGAATATATTTATACGTATGTCTTAGGTCGTGTTTGTTTAGGAGCCTTTCATACTTTGGGTTGGGTTGGGTTGGGTTTTAATAATTAAAGATATAAAATGGTGTTTAGTTAAACAATTCGGATTAGAAAATGGGCTCAAACCCGAGTTCTTTACTAACTAATGGCTTTTAAAAACATATTATACAACATACTAAAAGCCATGACCGCGACGTCGTTTTGACCGCAGGCTCCGGCGTTTTAGTTGCCAGCCCAATGGACAGGCCCAAACAAAAACACACTTTGCGTTTTATTAGTTTATGAAGATTCATAACTCGGTATCCATCGCCATTCTTCCAGATGGTTCCCCCACTAACCACCACCGGTTGAAGAAGAAGAATGACAACCCAAATCACAGCCCATTCCATACCCTCAAGTCGATCATCCTAGAGCAACCATGATAACTCATCATCTCAATCAAAAGTTACCATCAAGGTATGATATTCTTTATGCAAAATTGAAAAGATTGAATTTCTAAATTAGGCTTTTGTTAGAATTTTGACTTTTTGAGAATTTTTGGTTTTTTTATAAATTTTATTGCTTTTTAAAAACTTTAGGTTGTTTTTTTGGTTTGTAAATGTTTTATATAAAGTTTAGTTAGGTTTTTTTTTACTTTGTCTATTACTAAAATGCTTTGAAGATGGTTCTTATAGTATTTCCAGTTTTTAGCATTTGTGGTTAAGAAAATTAGGGGTTTTTGTTTTTATGTTTTGATTAGTTGGAACCTAAGTTTATTGGTGTGATTGGGTTAGGTTGTTCATCATCAGAAGTGACAATCGTGGTACCCAGACCGCGGCTCGGGTGAGTTGTACATACTTGATGCTTGCCGCAAATGGTAGCGGAATTAATGATAAATGTTTAGTGATATGAAGGTGTTAATCTTCAAAGTGGGGAAGTTGTGGTGGTTGGAAAGAGGCAGAAAGTTCAGCGGAAGTCAAACTCTGTTGTTGGTGGTGTATGTTTAAATTGATGGATGTATGTGTTGTGGAGGTTGTTATCGTGCGTGTAGTATGCTGTTCTTCGATATAGGTGAATTTCTTTTACTTTGCTAATGCAACTTATACATATTCGTTGGAATATGCTTTTCATCCATGTGCTCATTCATGTTCTTCGCGTATTTACATTAGGAGATCCATGTGCTCATTCATGTATGTTTTTTGGTTTCTCAAACGGCGGTTCATGGTCTGCAATACCAGAAAGGCACGATCATGTAACCAAATAGATGGTTTTATAAGAATGTTC